>JAYMSZ010001028.1:0-15883 GCA_036897665.1 Pelargonium citronellum | reverse complement strand
TAACCTCAGCCTTAAGTGCATCAGCTTCATCAAAAAAATCAAACATATATCGCACTAGACGACCTCGGCCTTGAACTTGATCAACCAACTCTGTTACTTTCACACCCATGACCGGTCTCCATAATGAAGCCAATTGGTCGCGCATGTTTAGAAAGTTGATTGGGGACTCAGTGAGGAACCGTCCCACATAGCACCAAACCTTCCCCGACGGAGCAGTCACCGGAGCCGCATCCTTAGGGTAGTCGATAACGATCTCCTCATCGTCCTCTAGAATCAGATCTCGAAGACTCTCATCAACCGCCGCCATCTCATTATTCGAACTTTCTCCAGCCATCACAACTAACAAAAACACTAAGAACACAGCAGCAACGAAGCAGAATGCTACACAATAGCAGACCAAAAGCTCTCAGAGAACCAGATCAAACAAGTGAAAACAACGATCTCTCACAACACAAAACCCTAGCCGCCCTTAGCTTGCCTTCAACGACAAGACTCTCTGACCTAGAGAGAAAAGCCCGCTTTCGACTAATCTGAACATACTTAAGTCCATATCATATCATGGATTATGACCCAAAATCCCAAATTTCAAGCTCTAACCCTAAGTAGGTAATATAGGTTGATTTGTTGATTTTTTTTATTTATTATTTGTTAAATCCCTTTCAGCATGGGCTGATAGAAGCCTCTCCTTTTAAAATTGAAATAAATAAATAAATAAAAACCAGCTTGATAGTGACTATATTTTCCATTATTCCCAGTGAATATGCTTTTTTGGAAAACAATTGACATTTTGAATCTTACACCAAAAGCTTGCATAAAATTACCCATATTTAGAATTATAAAAATCACATTTATTTGGTTTACAAATTTTAAGAGACAAGGAAACAATGAGTGATATATAAACTGTTTTGCTTAATAATCATAAGAGTTTGTCATGAGCAGACAATGTTGACACATCGTATATAAGTCAAGAAATTGATGATTCATGCAAGAGAGTTAACAGTATCGAAAACTAACAACTCAAAAGAAGCTGCTGTAAACATTAATGATTTTTATGAGGTAGTGCATGTAACTACAAATTGTAAGCTAACAATTAATCTTCGAGACAAAAGCGATGAATGTAAGCATATCAAAGGTCCGTCGTTAGTTAGTTTCATTGAGAGAAAATTATATAGAGCGAGTTATCGATAATATTAACGAATTGTGCAAGCCAAAAGATAGATAAATAAATTATGTTACTATATGTAGCTCAAAACAGATTGAGCTACATATAACGATTTAAGCCCCTTGTGCTACATATATGAGTTGATTTAGAAAAAATAATTTGTGTATATGAGTGCGAAGTCTCCGAGTTCACGTTCACAAATGTCAATAACCCTCTTGTGTGCAAAATATTTATTTTCCACACGTGAAAAAATGCATATATGTTCATCTGCAATTAAATAAGAAATCACTGGAGACAAAATATTTATTTTCTACACGTGAAAAAATGCATATATGTACATTTGCAATTAAATAAGAAATCACTGGAGGCAATAGAAACGTGTTTAGACGTTGATTAGAATTAGCTCTGATACTATGTTACATTTCATCATTTGAGCTACATATAATTATTTAAGCTTTTCGTGCTAAAATGACAATTTTCTTAGCAAAGTATCGCTTGCACCATCATATGTAGCTCATTTCTTTTGTGTTGGTCCAATGTAACAAACATATTACAAGTAGAAATGAATAAATTACTTTTTGGCATTATACTTTTCTTTTCCATTCATTTGATCCTTTCCTTTTCCCTATAGTCTCTCCATACGCGTTACTTTTATTCCACGGAAGGAACCCTACCACCACCTATAGGGTCCCACACAAGCCCCTAAAAGTCAAGATATTTGACAATAAGCCCCTTAACTTTCTCATTTCAACTCAACCAGCCCCAATCCATCTCCTATTTTGTCCCTAAACCAATACCCACCCTCCATCTAATTCGCTCAATAAGAAAAATGTTGCTGATCAATAGAACTGAATCGGACAGACCCAAAACAAAAAGGGTTAAACTAAAAACCGACCCCAAGTTGTATTGGGTCTTGACCCAGACCGACTAGTAGTAGCTCCGGACCGACATGATTTAAATGATAATTTTTTAAAATGCATCTTTTGAGGAAGAAAATAAAAAAAAAAGTAACAAAATTGATGTGAGTTATGAAAAAATTGGGGTGTCAACAATAGTTTAAAAAATCAAAATTACATATTTATAATATAAATAATTAAACAATTTTGAGAAAATCAGGTCAAATCTGAACCGGATCAACAGATAATTCAGAAGACATGACCGAATCGAATTGGACAAGACCTGATCCATCTGGGTCACTGGAGTGTCTTAGTTCTAATCCACTTAATTTAAGGATATTATTGGGGAAGTAATAATTATTTAATGGGTACTCTTGCTTTATAGTAGTAATATACATAAATACACACACTAAAAAAATATTCTTTGGGGCCCTTACCCGACAAATCCGTAAGCTTCACAGCCTGATTGGTCCCGAGAGCAACAGGTGTCATCCGGCCTTGCTGATTCCAAAACTGTTTTTGTTCTTTTCTTGCTACTCTAATACCATTCCTATTGGAAATTTCAACACACCACTCCATGTCACTTCAGACTTGGAGGCTCATTTTTGTGTTTATGCATGCGTGCGCGCGCCTCCCTGAGAGAGAGCTGTAAATTTCCTCAACAAACAAACAAAAGTACAAAATGATTCTACCTAGAGCCCACATTTCGTGCCGTTTTCGTGTCATGTTTAACATTGTTTGTGTGCTACATGACCCAACACGAACATGACGGGATATAATTGGAATTAAGTTACAATTATATCCTAAAGTGCGTGTTGGGCGTGTCACAACACTACATATTAATCGTGTGTGCTATTTACGAGGCCAACAGTAATCGTGGTAGGTTCTCCAAGACGAACACGGTTACAAAATGTGTGAGCCTAAACACAAACTTCTTGTTATGTGTCGAGTCACGACACGAATGATCAGCTTAGTTCCAGTAGGGTAAGATGGGGCACTAACCTGTGTCCTTGGAGGAGATTCACAAAGCCTGCCCAAATCCAGCTATGCCTCCTCTAGTTTCGCCTACAAAGCTGGCATCAAATCTTCCTGATGACAAAGCAATAACAAGAACCAGAAAAATAGCAATAGCAATAATTTTCCTGAAGTCATGACTCAAATCTGACTCTAAAGACATAAAATAATGGATTATACATGACTCAGTGCATGCTTGCACATGGTGTGTGGTCAAGGGAGGGTATCAAATATCCATCCTGGGGTGGGAATATTAGAATATTTCGCCAAAATAATAAACAGAAACCTTATCAGAGAACCTGATTTATCACATATAATTGAAAGCATCACATCTCATTACTCACCTTTATCTCTCTCCCCATACCGATTCTTTTGGAAAAAGAATTGTGACGGGATTTAAGAATACAATGTGTTGGTCTATTTGATGTAAAACTATAGTCTAAGAAGAAACTTGAACATCACAAAAATGATGGAATTTAAAATGGAGAAATTCAGTAAGATTTTGCGAAAATAGCAACTTCTTCTGCTGGTTTGCCAGTCATCAAGCATGATTTAGTCCCCGGGGGCTGTTCAAAAGGGAAGCACCTAATAGTTGCCCCCGTTTCTTCTTTGACTCTTGTTTCATCTTCGTCGCTGTACCAGAAAACCAGAGCATGTCATCGGAAATGAATTGCACGAAAAATATGTTACAAATATCCACGTTTGAAAAAATTACGGCGTGCAAATTACCTAGCTGACCAAGGACCCCTTGCCCATTTGCCTTCGGAGATTACTTCTTTGAGTTCTTCATATGAGGTCACATCCACGATGTTGCTGTAAAAGAATATCATCTTTGTCAACATGTATACAAATAACATCACATGAACCTCAAGAATATAAGACGTCATTTTTTGACGAAGAAACAACAAATATGCTGGCGTCAGACTTAATGGAATTGTCAATTTTGAAACTATTGGCTACCATGCAACTGAACAAAAAAAATCATCAAATGCATATACTTTGTTATATTAATCATATCGGCATTAAACTGTACTCCCTCCGTCCCAAAACGAGAGTCTACTTTCCCTTTTTTATTGTAAAAATTTAGATGGACTTCCCCTTAAACCCCAAGTGCTCTTCTTACAACAAACTCAAGGTGTTCTAACTAACTCATCTAAAGGACATTCTTAGTAATTCATGCTTAACTAACTAACCAACCAAAAAGGAAAGTAGAGACTCATTTTGGAACAGATGGAGTAGACCCTTCTGGTTTCAGTGGTTAAGTTTCTGACAAAAACCCGATTTCAGCCAAATTGTATTAAGGAAACTTTGACACCACAATAATGCCATATCTAATTCAAAACATATAGATATTGCACACTAAATAATTGATATTTTAAAGATAATAAAAGATGTTTGGTTATTTCAGTGCCAAAGTAAAACCTAGGCAAGTGGAACTTGTTAATAGATATGCCACTTCATTATGCATTACTTCCATAAAGTATAAATGGGCAATGATGAATAATCAGATTGAAAAGTGACTGACATTTATATTTAACAGTAATTCGAGACTATAGAAAGTAATAGTTGATCAAAAACAAAAGCTCACCTATCCCGAAATGATGTTGCCTTTCCCAGCAGACATAATTGGACCTCATCCAACTTGTCTTTGACATAAGGCACTAAAATAGAAGGGTCCATAGATATTCCAAACACTTTCCCTTGTTTCCCAGGAACATCTCTCCTGGATATGACCACACTTGAACTTGAAACATCACGGGGACCAATTTCAATCCTTAAAGGAACACCCTAAAAAACAAAGGTTATTTATTAACTGATTCAATATCTTCAGCAATTTACAAAAAGTTATAATATACGTCATTAATAGTTTTCCTTTAAATATAATAAAATAAGCACCCTAAAACAACCAAAAAATGGACACAAGAACAACAAAATTGGAGTATGAGTCTTTCGATAGAGTTGAAATGGGATTAAGTCTCAAATATAAAGTGAATGAGGTAAATATAAATGTTGGAAGCCAAACCCTACTAAGATCTGTTAGTAGTAAAGCCCAAACCATTATAAGTATCCCATTATTGAAATATCACGTGGTATTAGAGCTAATATTGTCTCAGGCCTTGGCCTGAAAGTGGCCTGTATATGTTGGTTCCCTATGTGGTCTCCGGCTCACTTGCAAAAGAATATGCCTGCAGTGGCCCATGTGTAGAAGGAAAATACATACATGTGAGAGGGAATACCAATTTAAAAGGACTCCAACTGTGCACGTGTCAAGTCCACCGATAATAGAAAAATATGAGTATCACATGTGTGGGGAGTGTTGAAGTGGCGGCAAAAGTCTCACATTCATAAAATAAAGATGCTACATATAATGGTGACTGTGAAACCCTAATCAAAAGGTTGACATTTTAGTAGTGGAAGCCCAAGTCATTATTTGTAGCCCAATATTGAAACTTAACAAATAGATTGGAGATATTGCATGTTTTACACTATCCATACTAGAATTTTCAAAGTAGGGAGGCATGGAGGGTGTCCTAGTAATACTGCACAGTATTATATTCTCCCCAAAACCAACAACCAAGAAGCTCGGTTATTTAACAAATTGGAGGTTGTGTATATTCCTACAGACTACAAGCTACTTGAAATTCATGAGAGGTATCACATACCTATATTCCAATCTCTTCATCATAATGAAAAGGATGATGAATCAGCTAGTGCTTAATGATTTCCTAGATAATGACTAGATCTTACAAATGAAACTTTTCTCTGTGAAAAACATTGCTAGACCTGAAGCCTGAATCAAAGAGTAACTTTACAAACCTTCATCTCCCAGAAATTGAATTTCCACCCTGGAGTTCTCTGTTCTGAATCATCCAGTTTAACTCTAATCCCTACAGTCTGCAAAACATCTTTTACAGATGATGCAGCTTCCAGAACTCCCGTTCTCTCATCAAGTCTCTTCCATATCGGAACAATTATCACCTGGAACATGAAACACATACTTAAAAGAAAGAATTGTCATGAAAAGATAAAGTACATGAAGGCACAAATGAGATATTTTGATAATCACGTGGACAAAAAATAAACAGTTGCAAAATCACTCAAAAGTGAACAAGCAAGAAGATTGGGCATTTGCAGGTCAAGGCCAACCGAACTAATAAAACATCCAAGCTCGTGATTGTTATTTCCACTAAAGGCTTGTGCTTCAAGCCAGAAAGATAAACAATAACCTAACATAAAAGAGAGCAGAGGCATCACCATATCATGTGGATTTCCCATGCATATTCGCTTCTATGAGAAATGTGTCAGATTTTCTATTGACACTTGAAACCACCAAAAAGCTTCCTCTACCAATAACCGACGGCCACTTCAATCCTTCAATGGATGTGCTTAAATGAGCTTTGTTTTTAAATTTAACATCAGAGCAGTTCAACAACCGCACTTCGAAAGATTCAGTAACTGCACTTTGAATCTTTGATCAGCAGCTCCATGCTAAACAATTAATCTGATACATTAATTTCTCATCTCCCAAATTTGCAAAAGAAAAGGCACCATAGATGTCCGCCATTTGCTTGTTTTGATCTAAGACTTTTTTTCTAAACACAGCCCCAATATTTGACAGCTTTAAACGCAGGGAATCCTCATTAACTTTAACTATTAATAAAGCATTACTATATATCTTGTATGTACAAAACTGACATTTGTAAATGAACTTCTGTTCTCTTGAAAGATGGTTTCACTGGTAAGCAATGTATAGGTAACATCACTGGAAAAGTGTGAGCCTCCCAGCCACTGAAGGCTTCATGAGCATTTCAAAACTATTCCATATGTTTTTGGATGACACTAAGATATTCATTCCAGGGAAAAAGTTTTCCAACTCCACAACCCAAATTAATATTGTAAGCTCCATTAAACCACACCCAAGCCTTTCCGTGAAACAAGAATTTTAAACATAGAATTATAGTCTTGATCAGGCTCAATTTAACAAGCTCTTTACACCTTTCAATGTTCTGTTGAGGAATGCATATCATTCTGGATTAGGATAGTCAAGCACAAAAATATGTATCACTCTAATTGCTATTATGTCCTTTCATTTCCAACCTTCCATCTAACTCTGTGTTCATTATTTTCTTCTGTACAAACAACCATTAAGGAATTGTCTACATTGATCCAAATGTACTATGAAGATTTCTGAAACAATACGGAAGATGTTTGCCCCAAAAATAATTCATAACTACAGAAAATTGTACCAACAATAACAAAATCATTGGACAATAATATGTTAACTACCAAATTGGAGAGACCTAAAAAATTCACCTGTATTGGTGCAATCTTCGGAGGAAGCATTAAACCAGAATCATCGCCATGCGTCATAATAATACCCCCAACAAAGCGGGTACTGACAGCCCAGGAAGTCTGCCATACATGTTGCCTTTCTCCATTTTCGTCCGTGAACTGTAAAAAAGTACACAATTTGGTTTATAAAAAAAGTGCACAATTTGGTAAAAAAAATTCATTCATGAGATATGTGGAATAAAAGATTAAATGTACAAAGAAACGTGGAATAGTCAAGAGACTTGAGAGCACAACTGATGCCTTGCATATTACAGAAACAAATTATCTCCCACACGTGACAGAATGATGGAGCAGGGATACCATGGCAAATCTCGTATGGGTGGGAATAGAATTAGTTTTGTTACTAGGGGCAAGCATATATCCAAGAACCTAAGAGGTGCTCAACAAAGTGGTTTGTAGAAGGCAGAATGGCACATGTTACAGTATACCATGTATCTAATTATTATTTACTCAATTATACATTTTCCATTTTCTGTTGTACCTCACTGGAAGAACTCATACAACATGGTTTCCTATCTTTCAAATCCAAAAGCTACCCGGAGAATAAATATATACAAACTACATCTTACAAATAGCAGAAGAAAATATCCAAATCTTGTATGAAATATGGGCAGAACAGCCCAACAGGGGCTTCATGTCCATTCTCAAACAGTTTTGAGAAAAGCCATGACCAAGTCACCAGTTAGTATTCTACTGCCAACAGGATGTGACTTACAAGAGGTTTGAAGAAAAAATACAAGTACTCATCTTCTGTATTGTCGTGTCTTCTTTTTAATTTTAATTTTTATTCTTTCTTTGTGCCAATTGATAAACAATCATAAACCAAAATGTCTGCCTTGTGTATTATTATCTGAGAAGAATTTTTTCTGACTGCAGCGATAAAATAAAATTACTGATACAGGCAGAAAATTTGAAAGCAAAGAATGTCTTGTCCAAAATTATGAGATGATCAACATTTCTTTCTAGTTCGCTAAACTCCTTTAGAATTGAGTTCTGTATGTACATATTCCCCTGCTAGAGATTGGGTGGGGGGTAAACTACTCCAGAGTAGTTTCTACTTGAGCCGAACACATTATAAGTCGATAATTAGCTTTTGCAGACTTGTAGTAACCACATATGATGCTTTCATCGCCAATTTATGAATGAAAAAAATGCAATCCATGATATCACACAAATGCACCTGTGTTCCAAAAGCACGAGAGAAGTCCTGCCCAAGTTGGTGGCTCGCCCCAGCCTGTAGTGCCTTGCGATCACCCATCATAGCCTCTATCGTGTAGGTCTTGTTAGCACCAGCAAATGTTTCCACCTTTGATTTTCTACCTGCAATAACAGGTATTGCAGTTTGCTCGTAAGCGAATTTCGTATAAACATCAATCATCTGTAATGCCTGCAGGTAACAAACAACACTACATTAAATGACACTAATGTTTCAATTATTGAAGTAGGTTTTATAAAATTTGATTCACACCTCTTTTTCTGCCTCTTCTGCAGTGGCATGAGCAGTATGGCCTTCTTGCCAGAGGAACTCTAGAGTCCTAATAAATGGTTTTGTTCGCATCTCCCACCTTGTGACATTTGCCCACTGAACCAGATTGTTTTAACAGAGAACAAACATTAATGCATAATCTACTGTATAATTGGAGCCTTGAAGGCATTCAAAGTTTCAAACAAAAAGACCAAGTTTAGCACCTGGTTAACCATAAGAGGCAAATCACGATGACTATGGATCCACTGCGTAAACATGTGATTCACGATTGTTTCACTTGTAGGTCGAACCTGCCAGAGCCTCAAGGAGTGCAACAATCAAAGCCAAACCTCAGGCCATAGTTTTTAGAACTTGAACAAGAGCATATACCAGTTGAGCATTTAAATATGAAACAGAAAACATGTTGACAAATAAAGAAATTGCAAAGACAAAGACAAATGCAAATTTCTTTTTTGAAAAGAATGCATACCACAAGTTTTTCTTCAAGTTCCTTTCCTCCGCCAATAGTCACAAGGGCTAGTTCTGGACTGAAACCCTCAACATGGCTAGCTTCTTTCTCTATGAATGAGAATGGTATAAACTGCAGTCATTATCAGGATCCTTTAGAAATGGAAATAAAAATGGGACTGGGTGAACACATAAGTTTTTTGCAGCTGCTAAAGCCTATACGACATCAACAATACTTCCAAGAAATTAAGATAATGTCCATACAGTGAATATACTAGTTAGAATTGAGGTTACCCTGGGTTCTGGTGGACTTCTTTGGTAAAACTGACTGTTCTGGTGCAATCAAAAGTATGATGTCCTAATATAAAAAGTTCTCCACCCATCGTCACAGTTCTAAGAGATCAGCACCAATGAATTTACAGCAGCTACTATTATATGGTAGAGATTTATTTTTATTCAAAATATATTACCTAATAGCAATCACACTTCAACTGCCGCACATTCATAACTATGCTCTTACCCAACACAGTACAAAATAAAAAATAAAAAACAAATTGATCCACCCAAATCCATGGAGCAAACAACCAGATCCTGATTTCATATTATTCACTATAAACAGTAATTGCAAACATGCTTACCTTTATTCTACTCCAACTAACTAAAAATAACAATTATTCACATCTATAAATTCTGTCCAAATAATGAAGTTCACAGTAAAAGAATAGTCGTATTTCAAACATATAAACTTCACCAATCATTGCACTAACTAAAATCATATTCCTTTTCTGTCCCAATTTAATTTTTGGAAAAAAAAAAAAGAAGAAGAAGAAGAAGCTTATAACAATAGCTAAGCAAGAAATATAACAAGCAGTTCGAATTGAACAACAAAATTTCACCAGAACTGCACCTGTGGGAAATACATGTTACTATGACCAGTCTCCTTGAACTTCACATTCAAATAATCCTGCAAAAAGAAATAAGAACACCAATCAAGTTACACAAAAACTCAACTAATTGAATACATCAAATAATCACTGACAAAGAAACAAACAAGAAACCAAATCACTCCATATTTAACAGTTCACTAAGCATTTCATTCTTGCTTCATTGATAAGCCAAAATGCATATATACTACCTAATCAGCAGCAGCAGCAGCAACAAGCAATGTTATACTCTACATGAGCTTCAAGAAATTACTTGAATCGCTTCCCAAATAGCATAGTCATACGGTCTGATAACCATAGTTCCGCACAAACGAAACAAACCAGAAATCAAATCACTACACAAAACACTTAACAGTTTGCTAAGCATTTTGTTTACCAAAATGCATATATGCTTCCTAATCATGATCAGAAAAAGCATAAACCAAATCACTACACATTTAACAGTGAAATCAGCATTTCATTTGTCTCCATCAACAAACAAAATGCATATATGCTTCCGAATCAGCAACAGCAAAACCAGAAACCAAATCACTCCACATATAACAGTTCACTTAGCATTTCAATTTGTTTCATAAATAAACAAAATGCATACATGCTTCCAAATCGGCAACAGCAACAAACAATGCTAGGTTCTACATTAGCTTCTAGAAATTACCTGAATCGCTTCCCAAATAGCATATCCATACGGTCTGATAACCATAGTTCCGCGAACCGGACCATAATCCGCAAGCTCTGCGCTCGCAATAACATCGAGGTACCAGGCATTGAAGTCTTGCGACCGAGGCGTGACGGTCCGCTCCTGGTTGACTCGGTCCTGAACTTGGACTTTCTTACCACCAGCCGCCTGCTCCGCGGCGGTGCTCTGAGATGAGAAGCTAGCGGTCACCGGAGACCTGAAGATGCGGTGGTGGTGGCGCCGCCGGAGAAACGCCGAGGATCGGCGGGCGACGGAGGGAGAGGAGAGGAGATAGGTGAGAGACGGAAGTCTCAGCGACACCACCATTTGCGCTGTGGGGTTGGGGTTTTGCAGATAACTGAGTCAAAATCGGACTGTATATATAAGAAAAATGACTCGGAAAGAGATGAGGTTTTGATGCGACTGCACTTACGGTGGAGAGTATTGAAGCTGATGAACCTGCGGCTGTTGTGGCCGTCGGATTCGTTTTCATGGTGATGATTGACTGCAGAAATAATTGGCGCCTTAGACTAGGAAAAACGACCTGTCGTCTGATAGTGGGATTTGAAAGATTTCATACACTGTCGTTTAAATTTTTCAAAAGCAATATTTTAGTCTTTTTACTTTGAAGTTTTTTCTTAAACTGAAAATGAATACAAGAAATGAGATCAAAAGTTTGAATAAGATCAATCAAACTTTGGCACAAAGTATGGCAAAGCTAACATAACAACAATGGTCCTCAGGAACAGAGCAAAACAAATTGGAAGGTACTATAGATTTTCTACAAGAACAAGCATTCTTTAGCAGAATACAATCACAGAATGTGGCAAAGTTAAGAATCGGATCTCCAAAACCAAGCAAAACAAATTGTCATCAGCCGATGCCCAGAACAAGTTTTCTTCCCGAGGAGAATGTGGCAAAGCTAAGAATCGGATCTCCAAAACCAAGCAAAACAAACTGTCATCAGCCGATGCCCAGAACAAGTTTTCTTTCCGAGGAGACTCAACGCTTTGACAATTTAGGCGGCGTCTCTGCCAACACAAAATTGAAGTCCCTAACAAAGCGGCTTGTTGATTTTGGAGTTCTGCAAGGAGGTGAGTGCAGATTCTCAGACAGCTCGGTTTTCAGTGTGAACTGATCTTCAAGTGTTGGCTCATCCATCTCATCCAATTCCAAGTACTTCGGAGGACTCTCGAGCTAGTTGGAAAGAGAAAGGAGTGTTAGCATTGAGAAAAAATACACAACAATGGTCCTGTTTGTACAGGAATGAGAATCAGGTACCAAACACTACCAAACTACCTTTGAATTGCTTGACAATGAAGACGGCCATGGAGATGCTGACTGGTTGTGAAAACCTGAAAGAAAATAATACGAAATGAGAGACGTGTAGAGAATATTCCAAAGTAGAACACATCATCAGAATGGCGAGTTTAATTACTTTTATCCAACCCAATTGTCTGGAGAAACTCGTCCATGTCAAAAGCCTTCATCTGTGCCTTGACGCATTCATGATGATTATGGAGAAACCTTTCCTCCACAACACTCAATTCTTCTGATAGAGCACTTAGTTTCACATTTTGGTTCTTCTTTGACGTATGATGCGAATGTGGCTTCGCTGAGTTTGAAATGTCAGAAAGAGCTTTCCTCCCAACTTTCGGGGCCTTCTCTTTGTCTTTGGAGACGGTGATCTTCTTCTTACTTACACCACCAGTCATTTCCTCAGCAAAAGAGAATGTATTGAGATTCTGCTTCTTCGATACTAGAGTTGAAGCAGGTGTCACTGCATTTGACAAGTCACCTAGAGGCTTCCTAGCACCGATCCCTCTGTTACCCTTTGCTTTAAAGCCATTGGCCTTTCCAACAGAAGCTCCTGCAGCATATACTTAACATTAGACTATAAAAACATCCAACGACAGCAGCTTGAATGAAAAGGGTACAATACCATTGAAGTGCGCGCTTGAGTTCTGATCTTGGAAGAGCCCACCAGAAAGTGACAATGCCATTGATGATTTTGTTTAGAATTTCTAGAACAATATTCTGCAAAAGACGATGAACTCATATAGTGTTTTTAAACTACTAAGATATGAAGCAGGAAAATATGTCAAGGAGCATTGTCAACAGTTCAACACCAACGACCCTGTCACCACTCAACAGCAAACAACTAACCAGCAGTAACTTGCTTTTAGTGCTCAATCAAACAGACCATCATCACATTCCTTTGTCTTATAACATTTCGTTTCATATATTTCACAAAACCCTAATTAATTCAAACTCATAGAAAATGGTGTCACCATGTCACCACTAACCTGATAACAAGAATACTCAACAACTGAACAACTAACCGAAGTATTGAACAGTAAACTCGTTTTCAGTGAATTCAACATTAAAATCTTTGGGTATTTAGATTTCCCCTTTATTTTCTCAACAAACAAACGGACCATCATCACATTCTTAGTTTTACACCATTCCATTTCAAATATTTCATGAAACCCTAATTAGCTCAAACCCTAAGAAAATGGTGTCACCACAACACCACTAAGGCACTAACCAAACAGTACAAATACTCTCAACAACTAACTGAACAGTAACACAATTTCATTGTAATTGCTCGATTTTAAGTCCAACTGGGACAAAGAATTCAACTTTTCCTTCGTTCTCTCCAAAACCAAACAGATCCTCATCACGTTTCATGAAACCCTAATTAACAAACACTCAACCAAAATCAGTACAATAAAGAAACAAGCACATAATCATCTCGATATCAGAACCCTAACGCGGTGTTTGGTCACAGGGAAAAACATGACAAACAAAAAATAAACACTAATTATTTTGCATCTGATCGTTCGATCTAGTTTTGGTTTCATCAGTACAACAAAAACCAAGTAAAAAAACAGTTCGATTGATTTCTCAACTTTTCATAATTTTCTCGGCAACCAAACAGAACACAATCCAAAATCATAGTAGAGAACTTACAGAACAGTCAACAAAATTAGTATAAAATTAGTAAATGGGTTCAGAATAGAGAACTTACAATTGGTTTTTTCTTGATCGCTCTGAGAAATTTCTCGCACTTTCTAGACGATTTCTTGTTCGCAGACTGAAATTTTCTAGAATTGGTTTCGTCGCTGAGACCGTTTAATCTCATATATTAGGGGAGGAACCGGAAAGGTATGCAACGGTAACTTGGGTCTCTTTTACGTTTATGCCCTTAATCTCTAATGAGTTTTACATAAAAGATACCGGTATGATAATATGGGCTTGGCCCATTTTCATTATATGGGCTTAAATAATTCTTGGGCTAACCCAAATTGAGGACCATTCAGATTGGAATGAGGATTGGAGCATGTAACTTCAACAGAAATATCATTCTTTGTCAAATTTTGTTATAGCTTAATATTAATATATTGTTTGTGTGATAATTATAAATTGGGTTAATAAAATATATTTGAAAATAAATCTTAAAAATTAGATATAAGGTGTTTTTAATGAAATTGTGATTTTAAAAAACACCCAACTCAAACTCGACATAGATAGATATATAGGTCATGTGCTTTACTAGAGCCGAAAAAGTTTTGGGTTTTGGTCTAGTTTTTAAAGGTCGCGTTGAAAATGTCAAACCTAAATTCAGACCAAAAGAAGTGTGGGTCCGTGGGGTTTGGATTTAACATGTTAAATGTGCGGGTTCATGTTGATTTGTCCGCCCCGAAATGCAATTTTTGTTCATAATAAATATGGATTTGATGAGACTCAAACTCGTAAAATCACTAGTCGGTTTCGAGCGTTTGTGTGTTTAAATCCAAATTGTCAGCTCTTATAAGTTTTACATAGAAATCATGTGTCATTAACTAATCCAATCCAACGTGTAACTTTCTAACATTGAAATTATCAGGACCAAAAACTTGAATCAGATAAATTACATCCAATTTAACTTTCAAATGTTTTCAAATTCATATCTTAAAATTTAATATTTTGAGATTTAATGAACAAATCTCCCACAACACCTAACATTTCACCTAAACTTTAAAGTTAGAAGATCATAGACCAACCAAATATCTTTATAGCCCACAAATTGGCAAGCAAAGCAGCAAACACAACTTGAGCTTGCTCAAGCTACAAGGCTATGGCCATATTGCCATAACATAGGGTTGAGAAAAAGTAAGACACAAGTTGAGAGGTCTATTTTGTTAAGTCTAAGATAGACCAACTTGTCCAAATATCAATTCCAATTATAGTTTCAAGACAAAATGGGTAATGAAATGATTTCTATTAACAAAACAAGCTTTTATTTTTTGAAAACAAATAAGCTAACATTGTAGTATGTAAAAGTAAAATATAAATAAATGAATAAATAAAAATTACAAAGCAAAGAGTTAAGACAAGGATTATTTAACATAGGATAAGTCATTAATGTGACTTTGATATCTCATTAAGTATTTTGATATAGGTTAAGTAAGTTTACTAAAGTGAATATAAGTAAAATTTTAATGAGATGTTATAATTTCATTGTATTTAACTTAATATGCTAAAAATAATATCATGTTTATATCATTTATTAGATAAAAAAAATCAATTTCCTTGTTACAATATATCACTCATGGTCTAGAGACGAACAATGGCAAGGTGGACTGCAAAGCAACTTTGGCAAACATCATCCATGTCATTTTCCAAAGTCATCTCAACGGCAAAATTTCGTTTGTAAAAAAAAACATTATAGCTTCTGCTCATCACCTGTCTATCCTAGGTAGATCAGGTAGATCTAGTATATGAAAGTGTAATAATACAAACACCGTCAATCTTGTCATTATAGAATGAAGTTCTATTTTAGTATAAAAAATTGTCACCAATGTGAACAATTTTCCACCATCAATATGTACAAGTGTTTAATTTTTTTTAAATATATATATA
>JAYMSZ010001027.1:0-15895 GCA_036897665.1 Pelargonium citronellum | reverse complement strand
CCGAGGATCTCTCTAACCTACAAGACCTTGTAAATTCTGCCTACAGTGTTTCACTAAAAAAGAGAACTTAGTCTGCTAGAAAATCATTCGCATAGAAGAAACCCTTATTTAGGCTTTCTACAGAAAAACCTATTTATATAAGATGACACAGACTCAGCTCAGGGCAGCTTGCCTTCCCAAGTAGTTTAAAATTAGAACGTGCTTTAGATAGATGTCGATGACGCAAATCTAGGAATTTCTTTTATGTATGGCTAGGAATGGGTAATATTAAATTTGGTAAAGGGTGCATGTTGGAAAACTCAATACTATACAATACTAATAAAAGAGTGTACAATAAGTCTTTTTAAACTGCCAAGTCATATATAATTATTGATTCAGATATGGTAGTTTTCCAATTGGGTGATCCCAAATTCTTAACAGAAACGCCTAAATCCAAAATTGGATACAGGAGGAATGTAGTAAGTTAATAAAAACAAACCGGCTTTTATTTAAGAAATATCTCTCTAAGTAAAGGCTTTGTTAGCCAGATAATATTAGAGTGGTAAGTAAGTTTCTACATACGGGGGATTCTGGCTTTTATAGGAGTATAGCCGAGGCTGTAGGCGTGAGAACAAGCTTAAAATTAGGGAGACCCGGAAGAAAGGGCGCCGACTTAAGACAAAGGAATACTCAATGATTTCATTCGGAATCTCGGGAATATAATTAGAAGTTTCTAGGTATGCCGCACCCTTTTGTTTCATGTACTATAACTCAGGACTTACAATTTTGCAGTAGTTTTAATGTCCTTGGTAACCCTCTTTGGTTTGTATATAGCATAATTCGTAAATACTGCACGAAAAGGGTAATTCGAGAGCCCTATTCTTTTTGTCTCAGAATTCCATACTAAATAAGCATCTAAATAGGTGTTTATGGTATAACCCAAAGCGAAAGGAGCCCGTTAAGGAATTCAGAAGTCGTATACAAAAAGAGTTCTCTTACTGACTTAATATTACTAGAATTTTAGACGAGAGCGGAACACTTTAAATAAAGTCCAGCAGCTTCTAAATTAATAATATTTAAGAGCTTATACTTTCGACTTTACTACACCTAGGGCTCAGAAGGAGGTCCTATATAAAAAAATCACTACAACTAGAATTTCCTGCACTTTTCCTAAAATTAGTTATGTAATGGGAAGCCCTAAGTAGGTGTAGTAACGAAGTTTTGGGCCTATTATAGCCCTACCTACTGAACTTGAGAAAAGTGCTTTACAGAGTTGTATAGCTTCATTTTACTTGCTTTTGCTTGTTTAGAGGGTTCTCGGGCTTGGTAGTAATAAGGGTCTACTAAGAAGATCGGCACTTTTAAGTAACTTGTATAGTTTTAAGTGAGAAATTTCAGATATATAAGATACTAGATCTCCTTATAATTTAAATTAAATGGTAAAATAAATTTCAAACTCTTTGGCAATTCTTTTCAAAGTACCCCTCAAGATTTTCCTAATACTAAACAATAAAACTGCGTACTATTCGTTTTAGAGTATTGGAGCTCGGTCCAGGACGAAAACATTGTGTTTGGTAAACTCGTAAATCCAGCAATAAGTAAGCTAAAGTACTGACCTCAAAGCACAAGGGATACTTGTACCTCTGAAAAAGTAGCGTACAATGAGAACTATCGTCGGCGTACTGCTTTAGGAGGACCACCTTAAATTATTCTTTCTATTATCTTTAGACGCACTAAAACAGGAGTTAGCTCGAATAAGGGTAAGTTACTCTTAATGTTTTAGTAACTAATTATATAGAATCAATCTAATGTATTCTTAAGAATAGGGAAGGTTTTTACATATATCTTTTTGTATATAGTATATTAGTTAACTGCTGGTTTAGGGAATTCTTGCATATAAGCGGCCCCTTGGAACTTTTAATTATTGAGACTCCTTATTTTTATCTCCTACTTTATTGAGGGCAAGCAATTAAGATCAAGAAAAAAGGAATTTGTCTTCTAATGAAATTTTTGTCATATTTGGTATGATAAATGAGGAAGTATTTATTATTTAAATAAGTGTGGAATTGCCTAGAAAACTAATAGAGATTCTTACTGCAGAAAGTATAGACGGGATTCTTTTTAGAAAAAGATTTCAAAGGCTTACAAATAATTTATTGTATTAGGTACCGATTGCTCAAAAGGGGGACAGTTTGCTTTGGGCTAGGACGAGTTGAACCCGCAGTTGTTAGATCATACGCATGGCTGCTTGCAATTCAAGTTCAGAAAGTATTAGGCTTATCTAATTTTGCTTTTCTTAATTTTATAATGTACAAACTAGACGGATCACTTGTACGATTTGATTTACTGAAAGAATTTCTTTATATACGATATTAAGAAATGCTGTAGTCCTAAATTTTAATTCACCTTACTTAATTAATTTAATCCAAATGAGAATAGCGCCTATTTAGGATTAAATTCCTATATTAGAATTCAAGTTTAGCTATTCCTTAAGAAAAAATGAGTAGGACTCCATCTCTTTTCTTCTGATATATTTAAAAGTTTCTTGGGTTAGTGTCCTAGTTTTCCAGAAGCTTTCACTTGTAACCCGGATCATGCATGGGTTTGGGGTCATCGGTTTAAAAAGAATGCTGAACTTTTCAATATCAATAGACAGTTGTGGTCAGTATTTGAACCTACGACTCCTCAGTTACCAGCCGAACGAACACTCTACTACTAATAATTGCTAATTAAGTTAGTTAAACATATTTATTAATTGTCACACGCAATGTTGACTCATTTAGCTGTTTCGCTCCTTCAACGTAAGCTCGTATTCTCTAGTGGATATAGCGAACTCTCGAGCTGTTTTTATACAAAAGTCTGAATTTAACGAATACTTCTTGGCTAGTATTCCTTATTGTTAGTTTGTTTCTCGGACTCCCAGAGAACCCCGGTTTGACAACCACAAAAGCAATGTTTTAATAACCAAAAGCGTAAGGATAGTCTGATGGAATAGACTTTTGGCTATACTTAGAGTAGGAAACTGAGTCGGATATGCATTATCCTTCTTTCTTTCATTCCCAGGGGTTCCTTGTTCTATTTTCCGGATTTCAAGGGCGTCTTTAAAGGCTTAGGAAATTAAACTCGGTAATAAGGAATGAGTTTTTTTCTTACAAATACTGTTCCGCTTGCTGACTTAACGGAACCCTAGATAAGCTCTGTTTTTTACTTAATAGCAGCTTCTTATTCTTATATTGTAGTAATGAACTACCTGTATTTAAATTGCCACAGCATATTTCGGTTTCAATATATACTCTTCTTAGGGATTGCCCCTGTTGTTGTGGTCTCAACCTGTATGAATTTCTACTCTCCAAAGTTCAGAAAACCCTTGAAAAGCATAATAAATAAGAGTTGCCGGGTTATTGCTCCCATGCATCTTAATTTATTAAAAAATAAAAAAGCGGGATAGTAAACATAGAAAGAGAGTTCCCGCTGCTAGATAAGTCTCCTGGACTTACACTTGAGCTACTCCGGTTGTTACTTGGAATAAGCAGATATTTGATTAACCATTCAGAAGAATTACCATCACTACGGGCCTGCCATATAAAAATTTGTCTTTTAAGAGGTCCTATACGAGAAACTTGACATTCTCAGAGCTGCTCCTTTTACCCTTAGCGATTGTTACCCATTTAGGATATGCTTACCTTCGATGAATACAGGGATTACAAGTTCTTATTAATTTTCCGGTAGACAATATGACCCTATATGCTTCTTTTTAATGTCTTTTGTGCTATGAAAACAAGATTTTACTAAAGGAGGGATACACACAATTGAAGACGAATATTCTTACTTAGACAAAGTGAGGCCCTGTATCCTTTCTTTATTACTGTTGTGAGTTTTCCGTTTAAGGGGCTTTTATAAGAGAGGTACTGCTCTTCGTCTTTTTAGACGAGCTAGCAGGATCAGGATTAATGTTCCTTGTTTCTAAGTTTTTTATAACGTAATTACATAAAGGACTCAATCAGTATATAACAGGATAAAAAAGTCTCTTGATACCACTCCTTTTCCAAGGCTAATTCTACGATGATCCGGAAAGAGCAAAGTAAGAAAGAAGCACAAACCAAAGGTTCGAACCCTTACCCCCCTTTGAAGGACACCCATGCAACTAAAGCTGAGACCAGACTAAAGAATAAAGATGTCATTCCACAAATAAGTCAATTTTAGAGACCCTAAAAAAACTATATTTATTTGAGCTACTATCAGCATTCCTTCTTTTCCTCCGGATGGTTTCGGGAATCTATTAAGTTAAGACGCTCCATACGGTAATGATACCAAAGATGAGAAGCGTAAACCATGTGATTTCCACTGGATGCATTTTTAAAGGGGTTGAGTCATTTTACAACAAAAGTAAATTTATTCCAAATGTTCCACACTCTGCCGTCAAAACTTTCTAGATTCGGTTAAATAGATGATCACCCTTAACCTTAACAAAAAAGAGAATCCCTTCGATAAGAAAAGGGCTTCTATTCATACTACAAGTGGAGACTCATCATATCATTACAGATACTAAAATTTTTATTAAACTAAATTAGCTCTAAATTAATGGGATCCCCAGAAAAAAACTCTTATCAATTAAGTATGCTCATGGTCTCTCTACGTGCTTGTTTGACTAGTGTACACGGAGTAGTAGAACTTTATAGTATATTCTATCATATCTTTTTGTTCACTAAAATTCCATTAGAGGAAAACTGTTTACAGGATTCTTTTATAAGTTATTAGATCTAGAGCAAAATTGCTCTCAGTTTTGAATTCGCGGGGATACCGTGAGATACTTGTATAGTATATCCAAAAGGCAAATTCTGGAAGCTTTTGTCTCTAATAAGGAGGCCCTCGTTTGTAGTAAATTCATTACTCCATAATATATGGAGGAACCCTTATATCTATATATTTATAAGTTTTTAGACTATCACGCTTCAACACTTAGAAACCTCGATTTGAACACTTCTTAATCTAGCTTGCTTTAAAGGTAATTTAATATTGACAACGACGTTGTTACGCTGCTCAAAAAGAGTTCTAGCTTACTCTCTATCGAAAAAAGGAAACCTTCTTTAGCAATTCAATTTTAGGTATGCTACTGAATTACTTACATTTTTCTGTGAACCCCTATAATGCCGGGTCTCAAAGTCTTCTCTTTTTTTTAATTAAGAAATCTTAAAGCAATATTAAGTATTCTGTAAACTAGCTCCTTAAAACTAAAGTATTCTAAAAGGAAATTCGGATAAAGGGTTTAAAACAGTATCCTTTAATTCAGGAATAGCGTAAATACCTAGATTTTTCCAAGAGCTTACCTCTCCCTTAGCTTTGCTTATACATATAGTTTTGTTTAGATTCCAAATTCACCCTTTTACATAAAGTTTAGCACATGCTTTTTACGCAGAGTTTGCCAGCAGCCTTTTGGGAAAAAATGTTTACAGGTAAAGGTTTCAATCAAGCGTTAAAAATCCTAAGATAAACTAAGCCCTTCCTTGTTTTTGTTTAAGTCTGGTTTTAAAGATAGGATTCTATAGGCAAGGCTTACCTCATTATTCTAAATAAAGCTAACAAATTTTTTATTATCCATGTTTTATTAGAGATTTCTGCTATTTTTTTAAATATATCCTGTCCCTGACTAAGAATAACGCAACCTTATGAAAAGGATTTATTGACCCCTTTTTTGTACCCACAACAAGAAAAGCAATCACATTATTTGTATTATGTTTAAAATACATAATTTTTCGCTCAATGAAAATTGAGATTAAATTAAACCCATTTTAGCCATACCATAGCAATTTTTATTCTTAAGAGTCACTTTTCCGTATTTATCTATTCTTCTATTTGGAATACATGTTCCTTAACTATAGTTTAAAAAGATAGATTTTATATAGAATAAAAAACGTTATACCAGAGCTCCTACTCCTATATTTATATGAGAATTCTTACTCATAGGAAAAGATAACAAAAACTAAGTTTTCATTACTTGCAAAGCGCATTTTAAGGGGTATTGTTCCGCATAAAACCAATCCCCTCGTAGATATGTAAATAGCTATAGAGTTTGGGGCTGGGAAAGTAAAGCAGCGTTGTATAGGAATTCCAAAGTAACAGGTTGTGGCTTCTAGATTCCGCTTTTGTGATTTTAGAGTCTTAAATTTTAAAGTGTTAATTAGAGTTTTTTTAGGTTTTAGCAATACCAAAACTTGTGACAGGGATATCCTTCAATCTTATACTACTTTACTACATACTTTTATTAATTTAACTTAATACCTGGCAAAAGAAAGGGGATACGGATAGGATACTGTGCTTGAATCCTGAATACTTTCAAAAAAGCAAAGACTTTTCTGTACTACCTAAGTTCAGCTGATAACCGAGAATAACTCTAGAGGTCCTTGAATCAAATTTGACAACTCTCCTATATAGTATATAGGCAGAAGTTAAAGTAGTTTGCTTTTGTCTGTAACTAGATTTAACACTAAAAAACTAGAATTAAACTTAATTGGACCCTAGTATAGAACTCTAAAAAAAGGTAAATCAACTTTTTGAATTAATGAAGAGAGATCAATCTGCTGGGTATCCCAGTAAAGGTAATAGTATGCTAAAGAACTACCTTAACTCTAATTGACTATACTTTATTAGAGCTTGCTTAAGGTCTTGTCTATACTACTTCCCTCGAGTATTTTACAAGGATCCTATATCCGAGAAAGAGTCATATCATAAATAGGATTCCAATTCCATTAAAAGAGCAGAACAATTTGGGCACTTTTGAGAATCTTATATACAAAGGGTTTTAAAGCATGCTAAGTATTAAAAAAAGGGATAGGCTAGAATTCCATATCGTAGTTAGATAAGGGGGCTCATTTCTTAGTATTTAAAAGTAAACTTCTTCTTTTGTGGAAGCTTTTTGGTACAAGTAGGGCGTAATTCTTTAGTAGCTGTACATTACCCCAAGCTTGAGTTTCTTTTTATAGAGATTTCCCTAGGTAGGAAGGGTTCCTGTTGAGTTGAATTTTGTATCTTAAACTTGAATATTAGAGAAACTTTTAGCTGAGATTTATATAGATTCATAAAAATAGAATTTGTTTTTGTACAAAATACCTAAGAAAAGCTGTAAACTTTTTTTGCAAAGTACCCGGATATGGTATATTAAGTCCACACGGGGTAAGTTAGCATGAAAATGGAGGAGTACCATTTCCTTCTTGATAATAAACAAAATTGAAAGAGGTAAATAGACCTTAATTTCAATTTTGTTATCTTAAGTTCTGCTGCTTTTGGATCCTAAGGAAGCCCCTACCCTAGGTTTGGAGTTTGTGTAATACCAATCCGCATATTCTCCAGTTGGCACTAGAGCATCCAGTTAGTAGCAATATCTTTAAAAAAAGCTATCCCTTAGTAATATCATAAGTTGAGACAAAAGCTTGACTGATAAATCACTATTACAACCCGAGGGAGTTCCTACTGTCCTATATACCTAAGTGATTTTTCTATATTATTCATATGTCTGATTCATATGTCTGTAAGTTTTTTTTAGCAGCGGAACCTGATAGCAATAAAGTTACGTTCTTAAGATGGAAAACTTTGTAGTATATTACTGGACTCTTAATCTATACTAATAAAAATAGAGTAACTTACCATACCCCTATTGATGGGGCGCAATTAATAAGAATCATACACGAAAACTCTTCAAATTCTCACTTATATATAGGAATTCCATGCTACAAATCCTTTTTAACCTAGCTTCATAAGGATAATTTTCAGATTAGGACCGTCTATATTCGATAGATTCTTAGTATACAAATGATTTTTATATTCCTTATTTGTGCTTTGCCTTTTTTGTGGAAATCCAATTAACGATTAGATCATCAAATCTAATTATTTACTTAAATAAGTATAGCCCCATATTGCGTGGAGCCCCGCTCTGTCCTTGTAATGTTATGATATTATTTCTCACTGTAGTAGCTCAAATTAAGGGCTCAAATAGACTTGGACTGCTTCAATTAAAGTAATCCTTCTTCACTCAGGGATCTCTCCGTGAGAATTATAAGAGATATTTCAAAGCATTTCTCAGATCTTCATCTTATTTTAGATAGACTTCAGATAAACCAGTTAAGGACGTTTGTTTAAGGGTCATAATTTCACAATGAAAAAGTCCCTGGAGACTCCTATTGCTACTTAGTGCTTCGTCTTAATCAGGATCTTCAGCTCTTCTGTATTACTAGATTAGATCTCATATGTACTTAGATGTTCTATCCATAAGGAATCGCAAACACAAAATCTAATTTTAGGAGCAATTTTTTAGTATTTAACAATAGATAACAATAAGTGCGAGATAAGGTAGGCCCTTTTTACATGATTAAAACTGAAGTTATATATTATATAAAGTACCCTCCTTTTATTGAATTAGATAATTTATTATAAATCCTTTAGTAAAGAGTTTCGCTATAAATTAAAACCTTTATTGTATGCACTAGCTTTTTTCCCATCAATCACACTCTATTTCAGAGATCTGTGGGCTCTTTTCCGTTATTACAATTATATATAACTATTTATTGTTTAATTTTCGCATTTGAGAATTAAATACTAAGCATGCAGGATTTTTTTACATTTTACAGATGAATAACTTTGTGCTACATAGGATTTTTGCAGAGAAAAGTTCCCCTCGCTATTATATATTTCTATATTATAATAATATAATAGTTCACTATTCTGTAATCGATAAGAGATTTTTAGATACACCCCACAAACACAAAACAAAAGGGTGTAGAAATTTAATAAATATTCCTATGGGTCGGATTCCGCTTCGTCTTATACACACTATTCGTAACTAAACGCCAATTTAATTAAGCTACCCTTATATTATGTAATATAACTCGTCCTTCTCTATTGAAGTGGAGCCTTTTGTAAAAAGGTTTTTAACAAATCTTATTTATACGCAATTTTATTCTGTAGAATTTGACTTTGTTTAGCACTTTCCATTTCAAGGATAATTCGGCTCAAACCCCTGAGATAAAGTTCATTAAAGCTCTAGATATGAACAACACTTACCTTTGCTTTATCCTATGTCCTATGTGCTATCACATGTTGAATTGCTTGGGGTTATGTGCTATATCACTAATATTTAAGATTTCCTCAAAATATCCCAGACAGCTCCCGTCAAAAATTTCATAACTGAAGGAAGAATGCATTATTCATTTTTATGGACAAGATTTCTGGTAATTCTAATAGCACAGGTTTCCTATTTTCCCTAGTATGTAACACTTGCTTAAAAAAGAATGCAGAAAGCAAGAGTTCTCTCCAATTGACCCTTGCAGTTTGACTTATTAATTATTATCGTAAACATATTAGAGCTTCTTTTAAGGATCCGTAACAAGGCTTCGTAAATCTTGTTTTTATCTGTATCTAAACAAGTTCTTTTTTTAGTTAAAACCTGGTTTTAAACTCTCACGATTTTATGATAGAGATCTACCCAGAGTACTGTAGGCATTAAGCTGAAAGCTCATAACTGTAATGGGTCTTGTGTCCTGTTGGGATTAGGTTATATATTTCATTTTTTTAATACACTTATCCCTATCAAGGACATAAGGTAATTCTCATTCCAAAGCAAGGTGTTGAGCTTTCTTTACGAGGAGCCTCCTTACTCGTTTTAGAATATTTTATATACGCTAACTATAAAGAAATATAACTTATGGATTAATAAAATAGGAGGAAACTCTTTTAGACTTCTATGTAATAATATGTGGGTCAATCGCATAAGTAATTATAAACTTAGTAATAAAACCTAAAGATTTTGCTCTGCTATAACAAAGAAATTTGCTTTAGTGTAAATTACAGAATTATGCAGCTTCTCTAACTAGAAAATTAGCAAAAAAGAAGAGTGGACGCAAAAATGGAATGTTTTGTAATAGGTATCCGAATAATCAAGGAATGCAATGTAATTGCTATATATTTGATAAACTTTTAACCAAAACCCTTAAAAAATTACACTGTAATCTTAGAAATCTGAAGTCAAAAAAGCTTATAGCTTAGGTTGCTTAATTTGGAGCTTTAGTTGTTCGCGTTCCTTAAAAGGATGCCCGAGGTTCTGAAGTTTTTAGTAGGAGCATAGCCTTAATTGTACGGATATTGAAAGTAACAAGTAAGATATAGACAGAAAAACTGAATATGGCTAAGGTTTTCTATAATACCTTAGGTGTAATATGTAATTTAATAAAGTATTTGTGATTTTTATAACATCTACCATAAAAACAAAAAGTGTTAGAAAAAGAAATACAAATGCTAATTTGACAATAGAAAAAACCAAGAGATTAAATCCTGATGTCTATTACGAAAGTATGTTAACCTAATGGAGACCTTTGATTTCTCCTTAACAGAATACATAAAGTTAAAAATAACAAAGAAGGGGAATTCCATAATAGCATGTATAGCTTATAAGCTCGGCTTGGATATTATCTGTAAATCTCCCGATATATTTAATATTAAATCTCTTTCAAGGTCACGGGTGCCTAAAAAACCCCTTTTTACTAGCATTATATTTTAAAATAGTTAATGTTATATTAAAGATTTACTACATGCATTTAGAATGGAAAAAAACTATGCCTAATCCAGCTAGCTTCGACCCACGGGCATCCCTAGAGTAGGCTCCGTACTTTATTCGACTGAACTCTTTTACTTTGTACACCTAAATGAAGGCTCTAACATTTACAACCCTGAAGGCCCTTTTCCTCTGAACGAAGTCTGTAGTTTCCAGTTAGTTTTAGTGTTTCGAGAAACGTGAACAATAAACGGATGAAATAAAACAAGAAAGTCTTGTCAAAATCAGAGCTTTCCCTATTTAAAAGAAGACCCATAGCCAAGTGGTAAGGCTAAGATCAGCGCATGCGAAGTTCGTTGAAAATACTCGCTTTAAACCAAAAAACCAAAAGGGAGCAGGTCTATCTTGGGGTTAAGAAATGAAATAGCACAGCTCGAATTAATCTAAGTGAAGAGGAAGCCTAGTAGTAAAAATGATTGCCTATTCACTGCATTTATGATTCTTAAGCCGGTGCTGCATACTATGTCGTTGCGTGTGTCCGAGGAAGAGTGATTGGTGTGGTATTGTTAATATATGTAAGTCGTCGTGAATTCTTAAAAAGAGTTTTATTTAAGCAAGTGGGTAAGTTTTCCATAGGAGCTCATCTAAATACTTATTACAAGTTTCTTCTCTAGGTTTTCAAGGTCTAAGAAATCGGAAAAACTCTGGAATCTCCAGGAATCTTTTAGAAAAGTGAGAAGGTATGGTTTTACCAAAAAAGTCAAGATCTAAGCTCACATGCTGAGAACCTAAGATAGGAGGTCCTTTTTATTGTAAAGGTTTAGCTCTCTAATATTTTTTATAAAAACTACCAAGATTTTGACTCTGTCCGACTAAAGAGAGCCTGGTAGCTTTAATAAGGGAATCCCATTGACACTTTTAAGATTTAATGACAAACGAATAGATTTGCTAAATAATTCATGTAAAACCTAGGGACAACTTGTGCTAAAAAGTATCCTTTTGTTCTTTGTTTAGTATTGACTATCCGGATTAAAAGTCTACCAAACATAGTGCGTTTAGGCGAATACCTCTTAGTTAAGCTATTCCAATTGAAAAAGAGTTTGGACTAGTATTCCTTATTTTAGTTGTTCTTTATTTAATAAAAGAATTTTTACTGGACCTCTACTAAAAAGATAAAATGTATTTATATTCATAATGTAACGGATAACGCAAATATTCAGAAGTATTAAACAATGCAATAAGGAAACTCTTTTTACTTAAGGAGGTTCCCTGAGACTGAGGTTGATTGATAAGCTTCCGTTTTTAGTAATTCTGAAATAGACATTTAAGATTCTAATATAGGAATATAAATATATAACATACGAGCCCTGTCATAATAAAAAGCTTTCAGGTTTTAAGATAATGTTTAGTTAATAAACTAAGGGAACTGTTCAAACTTATAAATAGATACTGAGTAAAAAGCCGTTACCCTATTGAAAATTTAGACCTAGTACTACACAAGGAATAATATACTCTAATATTAAGACAAGAACCATATACGTGGTAATCCAACCACAATAAGTATACTTTACTTACTAGAATTAGTTAAATTATTGGAAGTTTTAATATCAGAGATAGTCTAGAATCTTACACAATATTTAGAATAGACCACAAGTTAAGGTAATGCCCAAATAGTAAAAGGTAAACCGAGTGCCTATGTGAATCCAAATTCAATATTTAGGAAAATCTTACTGTTGTAGAGAAGTCAAAAAGAGTAACTTACTTTTAATTAGTAGAAATACCTAACAATTTCACTTGAAGAAGACAAGTTAGACTTTTACTCAATGAGGAAACCTTGTATATATTAGCAGGAAAGACTAAGTTTTCTAAACATCTATATAAAAAAGAAGAAGTTCTTACATTCCTAATATTCCTAGAAGGAGCTGTATAAATGGGTAAGCTAAAGATTTTTAGAGAGATATACTTTGTATTTGTCAAAAGGAGATTTATTCCAATTATGTTATACAGGGCTGCTCTATAAACTTAAGCATGATCTTTTTCCTTTACTTTTTAACCTAACTAGATCTCCTTTACTCAAAAGTATTTGTAGCCTCAGGGACCCCCTAAAAGGAATAAGAGAACTTTGCAACCAGTAATATGTTAATAGATCAGTTCGTCAGCATAAGAGTCAAGTAGATCCAATAAATTATTTAGAAATATACTAAAATCAGATACTCATTTTATACGATTTAGGAGGGTCCTACTTAAAAAAGCGGATTAGTAGTAAAAAGGGTTTTATGTTAGAGTATTACTCTAGCTTGCTTTATAAGGATAAATAGAATTCCATGCAAGCCAAGTCTTTTACTCAAATGTAATTCAATTATATGGGTATTCCTTCATTTTTCCAGGATTCTTGGTTTAATGCTTCAATAAAAGTTCCAAGTCTGAGTCTAGTATGTCCAATTAATGAAGAGGTGTCTTGCTACTGAGCTTTATTTCTCTTATATTTGTGCATCTGATATATCCATCTCTATTTATAAGAGCTTCAACTTCTAATAAGGAATATAACAGGAATTTTATTCCAAGCGACCCCCGGGCCCTCCCCATAGGTTTAATTTCTTTGTAAGAGTAGCTCTTTCTCTACGAAGCAATTGTTTTTAGAAAGCTGCCTAAGGATTGTCCATTTACTAAATACTAAACTTTAATATTGCATTCAAAGAGATTAAAATTTTAAGTCGTATTGAGTAATATATACTGGATCCTATAAAAAGGGGAGGTTTACTAAGTTAGGTTAAACTTAGACTTATATTATACCTCATATAAAGACGAACACTATGTATAACGTATAACTTTCTCGATAACAAAGTTTTAACCTCGAATTTACCTATTAATTCTTATTACCTCAAGTGTAAAAAAGTAGGAAAAACCTTTACATCAGAAGATATTACAGCGCATTATAGGGCAGGGCAATTATTTAAGTCTTTCCTAAAACTAGAATCCTATATTATAATTTGCTTTTAAATATAAAATTAAAGGTATTTCTTTTATGAGAAGGATAGTAGAAGTCGAGACACTAAGAATTGCATATGAAAGCATTGCTTTAAGATCCTTTGATAAGATAACTAGAAAATTTCCACATTAGAATGCTTTACGTACACTAGGAATTCTCAACAAAGGTTTCCCTTGTTAAAATCTAGTTGCAATTTTTTCAATTCCTCAGGTCCCACCCTCCGCTCTTGATAAGGGGAAGGCTTTGAACCTTTGTATGTCGATTATATGCACGGGTGCTATACCACTTGGATTTAATGAAATCAAAATAGAGTCTACTTTAGATATTGTACGGCAAAGCTTGTAATTTACTGTTTATAACTTCTAAACGCTCCGATTAAGCATCTATTTCTTAAATTAGTGAAGTCCCCTGATTAATTATTAATTATTAAAAACTATTGCTAAAATAATGATAGAGAGGGGTTCCTAGTTATGAATAGGGAAAAGTTGAATTCTTTTTTGTCGGATCGAGAAGTATTACTTATGTATATATATTACTCTAAAGGATCTGAAACCTATTCTTTTAGTGTGCATATATCCTTTCAAGTTATAGTATACTCGATGTGAACTCGCACAATGCATACCAATTCATTATTAACACTGTGATGAATCGAACCTACTAATCTTCTCTGGCCTTGGTGGTGAACCCCTGAAAGGATATTTTGGGTTATTAAAAAAATACCATATTGGATTTATCTACCCCTATCAAGATCTAGGATTTACTAAGTTTCTTGACTCCCGGAATGAACAAAAACAAATTCTTTTGCTTTGGAGCTACTTGAGGTCTAACTACTAACTACCCATCTCCTTTACTTTTTGTTTGGTAGCATAAACTTTTATTGTAAAACATTTATATAAAAGATTGCCCAGCTACGAACCCCTTTTTGAAAAAGTCAATACAATATTTCAGATTTCGCAACCAAGAAATTTAGTACCAAAAAGTATGCTTTGAATTGACTAGTGAGAGTTTAATGATAATGTTTAGGAATTGCATGAATTTGATTTCCTTAAGATTTAATGCCTAGGATTAGGTCGAGACTTCTCATAATACTGAGAGCTGTAAAGTTGTTTTGGACGGGACTACCCATTTCTAACTAAAATTTATCCACATGTTTAAACTAAGTAGATATTGTTTTCATTACAACCAGCCCCTTTTGGACTATAACTAGTAAGATTTTCCCTATAAAACAAAACCGCTTATCTCGAAAAACATATGACAGAACCTTATGCCCTTGCTTTGACTTGGTCCTTATTTAAATGTACTAATACATTAGGGCATTCTTCTAACTATAATATTAAGAAACCCATTTAAGAGAAAGCATGCGCAGTGTGTACTTCTTACTTTAAATCTCACCCTCTTTGTGATCCTGGAACCTACTGTCGTATAATATAGAATTTAATCTCTTTCGTGTCTTGCTCAGAAGTGCATTTGAACCGCACAAGTCTCCCTATTTCTTAAATTTTTTACACAGAGTTTTGCAAGGAAAGGCAGGGGGCTTGCTATATCGTTTTCCAAGTGTATTTCATTCAGATAAGAGAAAGATAAATCCAATAGTGGCGTAAATCTAGTATAAAGCTTGTTATATGTACCCGTCTACTAAAGGCGGACACAATCTTACGAGATATATACAAATAGAATACTTTAGTAAAAATTTGTTAATTTCTGTAATTGCCAACAAATAAAGAAGTCGACAACGAATGTATATTGTTCTATCAAAAAGGAAGTTTATATTCTCTGGACCCGACTTAATACACTCCTAAAGTACTAGTAGAATGTGTTTTATTTTATGGAAGCGATTACGCTTTTACTTTGTATTTAATAAAGGGGGATATGCAAAACCGTGGATCCCCCAAGCATTTCTCCTCAAATCCTGATGAGGGGAAACACAGAGATATGGCTCTTACCTTGTATGCGCTGGAGCTCTCTATTACTATTAACACTCATACTCTGTTTCAGCACTCTTTTAAAAGAAACGAATGTACTTAAATTAAATTCCCAAGCAAAGCTACTTATGATCCTGAAGATTCTAGTAAGTGAAGAGGCTTTCCTAAGTTTCTGTTGTGTTTTATGGAATATTTAAAATGGTAAACCACGGGTTTTATTAATCGTCATGCAAAGGTTCAAACCCCGTTATAACCAATGTGACGTTCGTTTTAATAAAGTAAGGCAAGCCTCAGCTTGGGTATGGTCAACTGGAAGACTTTTTACATTTCATAAATTAACAGGATCGATCTACAAAAAATTGTACATACCCAAAAGAGTCTGACTTTTTAGAGAGGAACACGATGTCATCAAGTCTCAAAAGCTACTAACTAGTATGAAAAACTACAAGGATTTCCTTAGTAAAA
>JAYMSZ010001026.1:0-15896 GCA_036897665.1 Pelargonium citronellum | reverse complement strand
CACAACATTTGCGAGATGCGCAACGAGGTGATGGAGCCGGAGCTCGGGATTGAGATCTTTGACGATGAGATGTTACCTGAGAATTGCGTCAGGTCCGTGAGTTCCGTGCAAGCCAGAGACCAAATTGCTCACAATCTCTTGCACCATGGCCTTGCAGGCACTTCATTTCTAGGCTGATTGTTCTCATTGGAACTTGTGATTCTTTTGCTATATAGGACAGCAATAACATTAAAAGATCATTTGTGTGATTAAGGGTTTTGTTGTATATTACATGTAAGGGAAGAATTTCTGAAGATTGGGTTTGATATAGATACTGTTTTGGGACATAAAGGCTTCACTTTTGGATCTTACAACGTTGTTGTAGCCTACTAATATATGGAAACTTTTGACTACTAATTTTATGTCGGACAAGTGAGAACATATGTTTTCTTATACACTTGGAGGCAATAAATTATGCGACTCTACTTCCGTTGAAAGTAAGTATGGTGTCTGGGCTATTTTTATTTTGACTCGAAGCCGCTTATCTATTCGTGGCAATGATGAGAGCACAAATGAGTAGTTGACTGTGTGATTGAACTGTAGTAATTAATCAGTATGTCTAATGGAAAGTAGTAAAAAAAGTGGGTGATGTAAGGAATTGATGGTTGTTGCTTAGTAACAACTAACAAGCCATTTTAACACCAAAGTTGATCACTATGTTTCACAACTTGCTACTAAATCCCACACTTCCTCTGCAAAAGTTGTGAATCATGTTGAAATGGTAAGAGTATCATGGAGAGTATGGAAAAATAGTTTAGCGGTAAGGTGTTAATGGAATAAAAACTTGTACGTTTGTAGTGAAATATATTTCAATTTGAAAAGAGTTTTGTTGAAGTAGTTGCAATGAGTCTCATATCAATAAATATAAATTAAAAGGATTACTTATAATTTTTATGTCTTGTAGGCGATGACTTTAAACTATCAAAGAGATTCATAAGATTCCACTTTCAATTTATCACGACCCAAGAGACAATGAATACACGCTTTGTTTATAGTCCATTCTTCCTTTTCTTTTTTGAACAAAAATGCCAAGGATATCTCTATTTCAAATATATATGATTAACATTATGAGAAGAACCAATTCACCATTTTTAGTCTAACAAACCCCAATTTAGTGTGATCTCATATGATATGTTTTTTTAGTTTGCTCCATTTAATGAGAGGAACATCACCAATTTCTTGAGCAATATCAAAAGAGTGTTTGTTTAAGCTTATAAGTTGATCAAACTAACTTATAAGTATTAAAACGATTATTTTTAACTAAAGTTTATATTTTATTTTTAGATTTCCTTAGATTTTCTCTTTAGATTACCAAAATAAAAGCCGACAACCTATCAAAAAGTAAATAAATGCACATAAAGAAGATTGTACATATATTTATGAAAATGCATTGTCAATTTCATGAGAAGTGTAAAAAATTGTTTGTTTATCATGTATCATTATCATAATATTGAACAAATTTGACGAATCTGAAAAAAAAAAGTCAAGCATTTGTCCAATATCAGGCAATATGTTTCAGAATTGTATAATTTAAATTGTTACTAATAAAACATAATATCCATTTTTACAATTTTGTGTTGTTTTAGAGGATAATTTTCCAATTTTACACCATCAATTAATATTTATACCAAACAAAAAAAAGAATTAATAGTATACAGTTAACTCGGACCATATTTTAAGTTTCAAATCAATCAACGAACTGACAGGTAAGTGTCCATCCTCCGAGCACATATATACAAGGAAGCAGCTTATTGAGCCAGCTTAGAAATTTATCCCCAAAACACCCCTCCTCAAAATACCATTTAATTTCCCAATAAGACGAAACAATGGGCACTTCAGTAATTGAACACATGACCTTCTCATTGCCGATCAAAACACAGGGCGCTTCTTCCTCCATGGCTTCGTACGAACATTCGATTTGAAGCTCAAATCTCCGAACCACCGCATCAGAATATCCAATTCGAACCTTCGAATCCGTAAATCTCATTTCCGTCCAAGCTACAGGAAGCTCCAGCTATTGCAAATCCGAGGTAGATTTGGAGGTACATATGTTTATTTATTTCTTGAATTTTGATTTGATTTAATTTTTAGGGTTTTGATTGCTACTGTAGTTTGTTGATTTTTGACTTCTGGAAGGTAAATATTGTGTTTTGTTTTTACATTTCTGGGGTGATTCAACTGTTAGGGTTTGATTTTGTATGACATCGTAATATTTTTCTATGAGGTTTTGAACTAGTTCTCGATAGAAATTTTGAAAATTAGAAGCAAAATAGTGTTTCTGAGCTAACACTAGGCTAAATTTTATGTACTACAGTTTCTGTTGTCAAGCATCTGATTTTTTATGATCAGAAGGAATTGAGGGTATGTATATAAATAATTGGAAATAAAGAAAATAGTCGATTTGCCGTGCTATCTGCGTATTTGGTGGATGATGCATTGAATTGAGTGAACTCGAGGGAAATAGTGTAACTAACTGGAAAAGGAAAAAAGAAAGAAAAAAAGAGATGCTTTTAAGAAGAGCGAAGATCATGGGTTAAATGTTTGTTGATTCACTTGCTTAGGTTGCTTTCAGGTATAATGGAATGACAGTGATTTGATTAGCTGAACTAGTTTGAATTTCCTATATGCAGTGAATTTTGAGAGCAGAATACTGTGACATTAATTTACTTATTAGTGTGAGTCGTGGCATATGTTGCCCTTTCATCTTTGTATTGTGTAAGTTTGTTTTACTGGGATAGATAATGTGTTGGGACTGTTTTAGCTTCTGATGCATTAGATAACAGCAACATCAATTAATTTGCAACTATCTGCTTTTCCAAGTCTATTTTATTTTTCTGGAGAGTGTAGTGCATGTTTGGAATGAAGAACCGTCAAAAGATCACAAATAATGGAACATGTAGGCTGCAAGGAAAAGATCATTGTAATTATGTTATAGTATGGTGCATTGAGTTTCAAGACAAGAACGCGGATGATTTGAATGTTATTTGTTATGTCTATTAAGGCTTCTTACACCTTCTATGGAGTATGGACCAGTTGTGTGTGCTTATTTCCTTGAGCTGCAATAGTAATATGAAAAAAGGATGTACCTTTTGAGGAAATATACATTGGTGGTAGTCTTCTGGCACTTTCCTGTATGAAAAACTTTGGAATTCCAAGTTCATTCAAATTGTTACTCAAGTGTTCAATTAAGTTGGCATCTCCTAGTTAATTGATGAAGCTGAAAATAAAGTTGCAAAGAAAGAACGTCTAAGCTAGAAGAATAGGATACTTTGGATTCAGTGCCTATGAGCAGGTGATTGGTGTGCTTAAAATATGAATATGATTTATTGAAGATGTGAGATGGAAATTGGGAATGCAAAAAACACTAAATTTTATTAACTGAAAGAAAATTGAATACTATTAGTGAAGAAATTGAAGTCAATGAGATGGTATTATTTTTCCTATCTGGGCAGGGAAAAGGTGTTGGGGCTTGAACTTTGGTGATTATATTTATTGGTATCTTTTAGTCACTCAAAAAACCTAAGTGACAGTTACTTAATCCCGAATCAGATCTTGGACGATGTGCTGCCTACTTGCAGCACAAGGAGTATGTATTTAAGGGGATGTTAGATGAATGAATCTCACTGTAGTTTTTCTCTAACCTTATGCGATTTAGCTGCTGAAGGTTATTTTTGGACCCCTACCCAATTTGGTACTGTGATCATTAATTATCTCTACGTTTTAACATGCAATAAATTGTAAGGTTTAGTAGCTCACATATAACTAAAAACTTTTTTTTATTTTTTTTATTTTTTATTTTTATGATAACTAAAAACTTGATTTGGTTTTTATCCTTTGCAGGTCTTTGCTCTGTCGTAGTTCTTTGAACTTAGAGTTTGGCCTGTATGTGCTGTAGCACTACAGTTTTGTCATGCACCATTGTGTTTATCAGGCTTGTGAAAAGAAGGATGTGTGGATATTGATGCTATGGCAACATCTAGCAAGTTTGATCTGTCTTCTGGTAGCCCTGATAGGCCATTATACACCAGTGGGCAGCGTGTATCCTACGTCTCTGGTACAATGGAGAGATCAAGTAGCTTTCGTGAGAGCACAGATAGCCCATCTCCTCTTCCAAACATGTCAAGAACCAGTTCGGTTGTGAATGATGTTACGAACTTTTTTCAGTGCTTACGTTTTGACCCAAAGTTGGTGGCTGCAGAACATAAGTCTAATCGACAAGGGGATTTTAAACGAAATGTATGTCTTGCTCTTGGTGTTTCTCTGGAAGAGTCTTCTTCTGGGTCTTCAAAAGGCAAGCTTCTACAGCCTCCCTTGCTAGAGGAACTCAAACGGGTCAAGGCTGGTCTACGTGAAAGTTCTATCAAATCCAGGTAGTTCATTGTATATAATGTATCTTGATAGTGATATGGTTGGTTTACAAACATGTATTCTTTAACAGGGAACGTGTAAAAATGTTCAATGAAGCCTTATCTGTATTCAATAAGTTCTTCCCAGTCAAGAAGAGATCTCGATCAGACGTTTTTCCTAATGACCGGTCGGTCCTAGGGACAGGGCTAGGAAAGATGGGAACTCAAAGTCATGCAGGTACCGGTGCTTTTGATATTGATCAGCAAAAACCAGAAGAACGATTAAAGAATGTTCCAAACAAACGGACTCGAACTTCTTTGGTGGATGTGAGGGTTTGTATATTTGACCTTCTCTTTCCCTGTTTACTTGAATTTGTTCATATTATGCTTTGTAGTATTTCACTATTTTATACGACTTGCTTTAATTAAGATTGTGAAGATGTCATGCAATAACTTGCATCTACTATATGGTGGTTTTCATATTGTTTTGTAGATTGCATCGCCTTATGTAGTTTATTGGGATGATATTTATTATTGCTCAGACACATTGTTTTTTAGTACCTAGTTTAAAGTAAACATGTTTCATTGTGTAATTAGTGGTTGCTTGAGGTAGTTTTCATATGAGGTTATTTGATCCTATCTGTCTTTCTATGCTGATTTTTTCATTCTGTTTTTGTTGTTTTTATTATGTTACTATGTATGCTATTGAGTTTTTGGTTCTCTGAACTGTCCATCCTCTCCGGTAAATCTGTTCACATGTCATGCCTCCATCTCGTGGACATTGTTTTCTTTATGCTTGCACCCACTTTCTTGACTACACCATTGTTTCAATCGGAAGATAATATTTTTTATTGATCCAGATGGATGTGCGGAGTAATGCTGTTGTTAGGCCATCTGCTGCTGTGGATAGAGATAGGGACGTGGTAAGGCTTGCAAATAGCGGTGCTGTTCAAAGTGAGGAACGGACATTACCTATTGGTGTTGATGGTTGGGGGGAAAAGCCAAAAATGAAGAAGAAACGTTCTGGGATAAAGCCAGATGTTTCTTCAGGTGTGGTGTCGCCTAAGCCCATTGATGGCTACAGGGAATCAAAACAGGGAATGCAACAAAGACCAATTACAGATTCCCGTTCAAGGTTGAGTAGTGACTCCCATGTATACAGGTATACTTAATGGTTCATGCATCTGCCAATGGTATTAATGATGCATTGATTGTATCCACTTGGTTGTGGTTGCAGTTCTTCTTTTAGTTACTGAAGTATAAATACACCAAATCACTGGCTATAACTTATTATTATCATGCTAGATAGCTATGCCCCATTACCTAATAAGAATTATTTACTTGGAAAATGGGGAGAGGAGGGGTAGGGTGGGTAGTCAGTTAATATGATTGCGTTACATTTTCATTTTTCCCACATGAGCAAAGGGTAATGCCATTGCCATTCCGGTATTTCAGCAATTTTGGAAATTCTGTCTGCTGGAAATGGCATGGAAAATCCATTTACCAAATGCGTTGGTTTGGAATGGCAAGAAGATCGGAACATATTTATAGTTACATATAGTCTATAGTAATTAAAACACTGTCAATATTTCAATTATTTATATTCGGCATGTGCTGTCATCACGTCATAGTTTCGGCATGTGCTATCAATTTATCATTCTATGCTAGAAAATCCTTTTATTGATTAGCGGCCAGAAGGATACACCTAAATGATTCTGAAGCATCTGTGCTTTCTGTCTCATACATGAGGCATGAAGTTATTGCATCAATCGTGTATTTGTTATATGTGCCGATTATGAGTATCTGCCAAAATTTGAGGGATGCAGAGAGGTACTACTTAATTAAGGTTTCTCTAGTAAATACCTGAATGGGATATAGGTTGGTATTGTATTAACCTTTTTCTTTTCAGCTTTAGTTCAAGTCTGTATCATGATCTTGAATACCATGATTAATAATTTCCCTTAAATTTGAAGAGAAGAAAATGTGTAGGATGTATGAAAACTATGCTCTCCCTCAGTTGTATAGTTTTAGTCATGAACGATTCTTGCTTAAGGTGAATTAGTACTTTTATATTCATTCATTTTGATATTGATACAGGCCCGGAGCTACTAATGGCCCTGTTGGAGTTGGAAAGTCGGATTGTGTCTCACAGCAGACTGGATTGGGCATGCGTCCTTCCATTCCAAGGCCTGAACAGGATAACACTTCCCTTCTCAATGATAGGAGAGATCGCCCTTTTGGCTCAGATAAGGAAAGAGTGAATCTAAGAGCTGCTAACAAGTATGACATTTTATTTTTAGTACATAGTTTTTAGAAGTTATTTATTGTTATTTTCATTTTTTATTGCCCATAACAATCTCTGACTGCATTTTCTTGTGAAGAATGCACCTTCTCACTTCTGCTTTTCCAGTCCTATATTTTGTTTGATTATGCTTTGTTCATGATTTTTTGAATCCATTTAATGCTCAGGACAAATGTCCGCGATGATTTTAATTCTGCCAGTCCTACTTCAAGCACAAAAATGAATGCATCTGTTCGGGCTCCACGATCAGGATCAGGCGTTGCACCCAAACTGTCCCCAATTGTTCACAGATCAACTGCTTCTAGTGATTGGGAGCTTTCTCACTGTACAAATAAGCCCCCTGCTGCTGTTGGAGCTAACAATCGCAAACGCATGGCATCAGCACGGTCATCATCACCACCTGTTGCCAACTGGGCAGGCCAGAGGCCTCAAAAGAGCTCCCGTACAGCAAGAAGAACAAATTTCATTCCTATTGTTTCAAGCAATGATGAACAACCTGCTTCAGATTCTGTATCTGATGCCACTGGTAATGAAATGGGGTTGGGATTTGCTAGACGGTTATCTGGCAGTTCTCCTCAGCAAGTTAAAATAAAAGGCGAACCTTTGTCTTCAACTATGTTATCTGAAAGTGAGGAGTCGGGGGCTGCTGAAATTAAATCCAAAGATAGAGCCAAAAAGTCTGATGAGATTGATGAGAAAGCTGGACTGGGTGTTCAAAAGGTGTCAACACTGGTGATGCCATCGAGAAAAAATAAGATGGTTTCTGGGGAAGACATGGGAGATGGTGTTCGGAGGCAAGGGAGGACTGGGCGGGGAGTTGGTTCCACAAGGTCCCTCGGGCCATTGACTGTGGAAAAACTTGGAAATGTGGGGACAGCTAAACAGCTTCGAAGTGCAAGACTTGGTTTTGAAAAGACTGAAAGGTTTCTCCCCATTTTTTATTTATCTAGAATATGTTCTCTCCGTTTTTTGTAGTCAAGATATTTTTGTCCGTATGATGCCTATCTCATAGTTCTGTGAAATGTTTTACTCAGCAAGGCAGGCCGTCCACCGACTAGGAAACTTTCTGACCGTAAGGCTTATACACGTCAACGACATACAGCAATCAATTCAACTGCAGATTTTCTTGGTACTTGTCCTCCATTCTAAAGAAGTATAATATGGGATTCCTTGATATCTGTTATTTATAGTTTTGTCTTCAACTTATTTTTGGGTTGCTTTATTTAGTTGGTTCAGATGATGGACATGAAGAATTATTGGCTGCTGTGAACGCTGTAATTAATCCTGGTACAGATCTTGCTGAAAGATGAGCTTATTTTATCACCAGAACCTTTGTTTCTGTTGGATTGACTGACTTGATTGTCACTTCAGGTCATGCCTTTTCCAGCCCATTCTGGAAGCAGATAGAGCCCTTCTTCGGTTTTATGTCTGATGTAGACATTGCTTATTTAAAACAACAGGTATTTTCTCATTTCTTTTAAAGACATTTTGAATAATAATTTTCCTTTAAATGACATGATAATGTTGACATTCATTGTTCCCTACTGAATTTTGTTATGTAGAATAGTCAATTTAGATTCATGTCATATTCAAAACAATCATGGTGGAAAATATTTGTGTATGCTAAGAACACCTTTGACTTGCATGTTACTTAGTGGGTCTCAATCATATTATCAACATGACTTTATGAAATATTTGTGTCATATTTAGAATAGTCAGTTTAGATTCATGTCATATTCAAAACAATCATGGTGGAAAATATTTGTGTATAATAAGAACACCTTTGACTTGCATGTTACTTAGTGGGTCTCAATCATATTATCTGCAACATAACTTTATGAAAGAAAATATGTTGAGTTTTCTTAATTTATTTCCAATGTAATTTTCATAAACTCTTTCTTTTGGTTATAGGCTCTTAATTCTCTGTATATAGTCACTAATAATTATAGGTTAGTTGTATTGATGCATAGAAGATTCATCCATTGAATTGTGCATATTATCCTGAATATTATACAGATCCACAGGCACTTCGTTGTGCGAGAAAAAGAATGATGCAATTATCTTGATAATGTAGGTCTGCAATATGTGTTAAAAACTAGTTTCATGGATTTTGAGTAAAAACTATAATTTAGCTGTCCTTATGTTTCATTGGTTGAACTGTCAAATAGCATGTCATGGATTTTGGTGAAAAACTTTTTATTTAGTTGTCCTTTTTTATCATTGGTTGAACTGTCAAATAGCATGTCATGGTGTGGCATACTTCATTAATTTAACTGCACTTATTTTATTTTTACAATTTTGTCAAATATGTTTTCGACTGATCAAGTATATGGTGTGGCATACTTCTTGCTCTCAATGCACTATTGTTTCACTATTATTTACTTCACTCTATGTTCTAGCCTCTAGGTCACATTAACCTTGCTAATGTGAATACTTAAAAAACCACGTCCAATACTCCCTCCGTAATTTTTGACCCAAAATGAGTGTTTTTATTTTTTATTTTTAAGTTAGTTATGCATGTATTGTCAACAATTAGTTAGTCAGTATCCTTTAAGTTTGTTATATCTCATAATCATGAGAATGCAAGAGTAAACTTACTGCACTAACTAACTTCTCCTTAATTTTTCTCAAAATAGAAACAAAGACACTCATTTTGGGAAGGAGGGAGGGAGTATGTATTTTTTCTCCCATTGATTGGATTTTTTGGATGATTATTTAGTGATTTTGCATGTAGTTTAGATCAGGGTGTACAAGTTCGTTTTTCAATATTTTGAACATCTAAAATATTATGAAGGCGTGATTTTATTAATTTATAGAATCTGGGGCATGATAGAATCTATATTTTCCCTGAGATAGTTCTACAACGGATAATAGTAATTACAGTATAGCTACTTCCACATTTTTCTTTCAGGCAAATCTCGGATCCAGTCTGTTGGCACCAACACCAGTACCTTCTGATGTAGATGGCGATGCTGTCCTTAATGGATTTGGGTTTAATGAAAATGAAAAGGGGATGAAGCTTTCTACTGAAACAAATTATGGTGAACTTATGGGACAGGGGATGGAGGATCAAAATATGATCCCCCTTTGTCAGAGACTCATAGCTGCTTTAATTCCTGAGGCAGAAAATGCAGAGGTCTGGAGTGGTGGAAACGAAGATACTAGTATTGATGTATATGGAACGGGATATGAACTGGATGAAGAGTTGGAACTGGGGAGTTCGAATCACCAGTCACTCATTGACTTCTCACATACTGGACGTACTGCTCTCAATGGTTACAGAATTAGTGGGAAGCCTGAACACAATGATCAAGAAAGTAATTTATTGGGCATCTTAAATGCGGGTCTAAACTCAAATTTCTGTGATTCCCAAAATGGCTTATATGGTGACCAAAGACTGATGCCTAGTATGGCCTGCTCAGAAATCCAGTATGGTCGTATGGATATTAATGAAAAACTTCTCTTGGAGATTCAAAGTATTGGAATCTTCCCTGAGGCAGTGGTACGTGTGCTTCTGTTGATCTTAGATGCTAATTCTGCATTTTAGTTTTTTGTTCATGCAATCCATATTTGGTGCTAGCTAATTGGTAGTTTTCCGTATGTCATAAGTTAGTTTGTTGAATGATGCATAAAGCAGTAATGTACCAATCCTAACTTCTTCTTTTGTATAATGTTCATATGTTATTTTGTTTGAATGTTCAGCCTGCCATAGCACAGGCAGGAGGTGGAGGAATCAACGAGGACATCAGCAAATTGGAGGAGAAATTCCATGAGCAGGTAATATTTTCTGATGGTATTCTAGAAGTGCTTATGTCAAATAAATCTCTTGAATTCCCTACTTCATTATATTTATTGCATATTTTATCCTTTCAATATTATTACAGTTGTCGTGAGGTTCTTTTACCAGAACACACGTATCTCTTCCTCTATGAGTCCCAGCAGGACTGAAAAGTTCTCTTACATAAATTATCATCTTCATATGCAGTATATTTTGTTGGTTTTCTGATTGTTTAGCTTGCTTGTATAATAGGTTTCCAAGAAGAAAGATTCCCTGGATAGACTTTTGAAATCTGCCTTAGAGAGAAAAGAATTCCAAGAAAGGTAAAAAATTATCTTGCTGCAGATTAATTTGTCTTATATGATTACTGATATTATTTTTTTTTTCAGTGCTGAACCTTCTTAAAATATGTTGTTAACATCTATAGTAAATTGTGTACAGGGAATTCGAACAACGTGCCCTTGACAAACTTGTTGGAATGGCCTATGAGAAGTACATGGTAATATTCTTGGTTTTGAATGTCCCTTGTTTTTCCTTCTGTCACTCTAACTTAGACGTAATTATTCTTAAGGTAAAAAGCCCATTTTGGTACTTGAACTTTCGCCTATGGACCCATTTTGGTTCCTGAACTTTTTTTTTAACCTAAATTAGTCCATGAACTTTTGAATATGGACCAAAAATGGTCTTTGCCATTAGTTTATGTTAGTTTCTCTGTGAAGTGGTCTGACGTGGAATTTTGAAATATAGTAAATAATTATTTCTAATCAATTATTTTGCTGACATGGCGGTCCAACGAAAAGTGGATCTGTTTTAACAGGGGTCTCTTTCTCTCATTTGCTTACATGTAATACATATTTACTATCATTTGCATTCATGTTACTTAGGATCGTTTTTCAGATCTCCAATTGGAGTATGATTTCATCGTAGTAATGCTGCTCCAACTAATCAACTTTGTTTTACAGTCTTGTTGGGGTCCGAGTGCCACTGGTAGCAAGAGCTCCAGTAACAAGATGGCCAAGCAAGCTGCCTTAGCATTTGTTAGGCGGACATTAGAACGGTACCATAAGTTTGAGGAGACAGGCAAGAGCTGCTTCACCGAGCCCTTATTTAGGGAAATGTTTGTATCTGGGTCCTCCCTGTGCAATGGTGCACGGTCAATAGATACTACTGCAGAAGGTGAATCAGCCAAACCACATGCCAGCACAGTCACACGATCATTGGAAGCTAGAGTGTCAGGTAATTCATTTTGTGTGCTGAATAAAGAGTTATTTCCAATATTTCAATGGTTCTTGTATATGGATCAAGTGACCAAAGTCTTGGTGGACTTTGTAGCATACTCAAGTCGTATTCTGCTTCTTCATTTGTAAATAGCACCATCATCTTAATACTATAGCATTTTATTATTATGTCTGCATATCATAATCTTTGAGTTTTTCTTTCGGTATCTACTGCAGCTTCCATGAGTTCGCAGCATAGCCCTTCAATGACCTCACGGTTGGGTCAGAACATGGATAATCAGGATATTAGTTCTGATTTGCATCTGCCTCTAAATCACACTTCTGAACAAAGTATCAAACAAGATACATGGACAAATAGGGGGAAGAGAAGGGAATTGTTGCTTGATGATGTTGTTGGTATTGCAATTGGCGGTTCTTTAAGTAGCCCATCGGGCATCAGAAGTTCTCTTTCAAGCAGTACAAAAGGAAAGAGGAGTGAAAGGGATAGAGAGGGGAAGGGGCACAACAGAGAGGTGTTATCTAGAAATGGAACTAACAAAATTGGTCGGCCAACGCTGTCCAATATTAAAGGAGATAGAAAATCTAAAACAAAGCCTAAGCAGAAAACAACTCAGTTATCAGTATCTGTCAATGGCCTTATTGGTAAGATATCAGAACAACCCAAACCAGTGGAACCTCCTGTGTCAAAGTCTGGTGAAATAACTGCCAGTGGCAATGCTAAGGAAAAAAGTCAGTTTGGCTTGGATGAACTGGATGACCCTATTGATTTATCCCACCTGCAGTTACCAGGAATGGATGTTCTTGGTGGTGATGATCTTGATGGCCAAGGACAGGATATAGGTTCATGGTTGAACATTGATGATGATGGCTTACAAGATAATGACTTTATGGGCCTTGAAATTCCAATGGACGACCTTTCAGACTTGAATATGATGGTTTGACGTTGCTTTCTTTGTATAGTCTTGTTCCTTATACTATCGACAAATGGATCTGAGCCGTGGTTGTCAAGAAATGACTTATCACGCGGATGGTCATTTGGCTGTGAGCTCCACATTTGGGTTATATAGATTCTTTTGTAGACTCTGCACAAGTTGATTAACAAGTGAACCTTTCGAATGTTTGGATTTTGCTCCTGTATTAAGTTGGTGGCTTCGACTGTAAAAATCTTTTTGCTCAACTTACAAGTATGTATCGCCGCGCAATTATATCTTAGTAAACTGTATTCAGGGTGTAGCTTTTACAAATCAGAGAACAATGTCTCTTGTACATACATTTATATTTCTAATAAAACAGCTTCTTGATTTATTGCAATAGTCTCTTGACTTGCACTTAAATATTGGTTTTGTTCTTCCTTGTCTCTTCAAATTTACTGTAATCTTTTATGAATAATTTACATACTGTACCAGTTACTTATGATAGCTGTGGTAAAACCAGATTTTTAAGGTGTCTCTTTCTTAATCAATTAAAGAATCGCAGGTTGTTTTTGTTAACCCTTTGCAATTAGTATTACTATGGGTGCATTTTACAGGTTACTGTCTACCATAGCAAAAGCCCCAAGCATCTCCAATTACATTCGCCTGCCTGGCTAGCTGATGGTAAGATTTTCCTCACCTGTCATTTGTACATTGTACATCCTTATTTGGGAATTTCTATGCTGCTTTGATGCTTGATATGTCATTTTGGTTGCTTAGGATTTTAAGCACTTTCAATTCCTTTAATTTCTTTTTTCTGAAGTCCATGACGATTATATGGTGTAATTAGACTGTCATGATGTTTATTTCTTCAGGACGTGGTGCGTAGATGCATTGCTGATGTGTCTTTCAAAAGCTACTCAAGTAAGTCCTTGCCTACCCTGAAGTTTTTCACTAAAGCCACTTCAGACATATATGTTGCCATTTAGCTTCAATCTAATTTCCATTAGATATGTTGAACTTCTGTGTGACAATGCTTTAGAAAACACCTGGGTGCATAGCCTCTAAGGGTCATTGCTGTCAAGTTATGACTTTTAAGGAAATGGGCTCCAAGGCTCTTAGCGCATTAGATTTGGAAACTGCTTTGATGCTTTCATTCATGTTGAAGACAGCCTTCGGAGCATAAGATGCTTGTTTAATGTTGTAGTTTTAATGATTACTTTTCTTTGGGTAATTAGATTTCACTTCAGTTGTGTCATCCTTGCAAGGTTCCATGCCTGTTCAAACACTGGTTATTGGGCAGTGATGTTTCTTCTAATGTTTTGTGGGGTTAAATTGTGACTCTCTTTTATTGTTAGATTCAAAAGGCTGTAAATGAAGCATAAAGGAATGTAGCTGAGGAGGGGATGAGTTTTGCAGATTCAGGTACATGCTTGCATGAACTTTTGAAGCCAGTTTTCATTGTCCCATATTCCACAGTACGTGGTTCTTGTTCATTGAAATTTAGCATTGGTACTATTTGAAACATCCTATGCTGCTTCTATAATCCCCAAAGATTCTGCTAATTTGGTAGTATCAGTTGTTTGATTACTAAGTTTGAATAGCAGAAAAAGAAAATGAAGTTGCCTATCAGATCATTTCAAAACTTTCTTCTGCTTTCCTTATTTTTCTCTAGTGCAAGACAAAGAGAACTCAAAAACCTTGGTTGTGGTTTTTATGTTTTTGGGTCCAAATCTGTGCAAGTAGAAGAAAAGACACGTAGAGCCTAGAGGCAATAAATAAATAAGAGATCTGGTCAGGTCAGGTGAGGTGGTTGTGAGTTACATTAGGTTTCGTCGGTGTATGAACTGCTATTTATTAATAACATGGTGTTGGTGGCAAACTATGATTGGTAGGGTTCATGCATGGTGGCAATCTCTTCAGCCCATGAATCATTCTTTACTTGTGTTTTCTTAAACAAATGAAACAAGGCTATCTTGTTTCAGATAGTGAAGAGTTATTGTGAGATTCAACCAAAATTATTTCTTAATTCTTAAATTCAGTGATTTTTTTTTTATTTTTTTATTTTCGGTGTTTGAATTTGTGTTTTGTTGTTTTGGAAAAATGAAGAATAAGCTTAAAAATATAAAAAAAACAATAAATACAAGAGTAATACGTGTATTAGTGGAAAAAATTAGTCAATATGTTGTATTTAACATATAGCAAATTGTGGTTGCTCGAGCTCTTGCTTAATCTTCAAATTCTTTGTCAAGCAGTTCGATTGACTCTCGAATTCCAACGTCGATTGTAACTTTTTTGGAGCTTGATTGTATTAATAAAGCTTATCAATTTGAGTAAAAAAAAAACAAATAGCAAATTGTAAAGTTTTAGTGGATTTGTGATTTAAAATATGATGTAATGGGTAGAACTCTAGACGTGAGGTGAGTGCACAAGAAATGTCACAGGAGAGCATGAAACAATGAGAGCATACGCAGAGAGTGACAATGTTGCAAGATCTCAATTGGTGTGATTATGCAAGAGATTTTAGTATAGATAAGTTCTTGAGTGTGTAGATTTTTATAACGAGTCAATAATATAATGAAAGTGAAGTATTACAAGTGAACGCAATGGAATTGAATCTTTGATTTGGTTTATTTTATTTGGGTAATGTTTGAATTAACATTTTTGATTTGGAAATGTGAATGCGATTCTCATTTATAATATTTAGATTACAACTAGGTTGCGTTTGGGAACCCGCATTTCATTTGAAATGTAGAATTTGAAATGCGAGATTTCAAATACAAATACTGTGTTTGGGAATCCATGAAATGTGGGATTTCAAATACAAATTTAGTGTTTGGGAATTCGTAGAATTTGGATTTCAAATTTTCAAATTCATTTTTTTTTTCAAATTTTCAAATTCAATGTGAATTCATATAATTCAAATCCAATGATCAAACACTTCAATAATAACAAATATTTATTTCGATAACATCAAATACAAGTCATTTTTTTAACGAGCGAATACAAGTCATTAATTATTACTACAAATCATGAGCTCTCAATGCTTGGTAATCCTCAAACATTTTTTTAGCAACATCATCTCTAAACAAACCTCATTCGTCAGATGCCCGAGCAGTTGAAATATATTCATCTTCTGTGTCTTCATTATCTAACACCTCTTCATTTTCAAGTTCTTGATCTACCACATTTAGTAAATCACTTTCTTCCGCATTTTCATCTCTTACAAAATTGTGAAGAATGAAACAAGCATTTATGATTCGAACTTGAGTCTTTTTATCG
>JAYMSZ010001025.1:0-15898 GCA_036897665.1 Pelargonium citronellum | reverse complement strand
GATAGAATTAATAAAAGGAGCTGCTTGACTGGGAGCTCGATCCGGAGTCTGAGACAATACAGGTTGGGCTGTCGATGGGGGAGGCATTGGAGGTAAAGGTGGTTGATTGTGCATAAATTTCCGCTCATAAGGTCCTTGTGACCCAGTACCTGCATGTTGCGGACTGTTCCGATACATGTTTTGTGGATTCATCCTAGAATCAGCAGGTAATTGTACAGATGATTCTGATGCATTTTTGTAAACAGAGGCACGAAATCCAGAACTACTTGCTGCAGTAGCAGCAGTAGCAGATTCAAATGCACCAGAATTCTTGACCGGAGCGGCATTCTTTTCATCAGTTTGCTCAAAATACTTCTTATCAGAAGAAACACTTGGCTCTCTAGTCAACGGCATTTCAGGTCGTGAAATTGACATCCTCGAAGAGAGCTCACTTTGTGCGTTCTCATCAGCATTAGATACTAATGGAGTCGCCAGGCGAGAAAACTGACTATTTTCATTAGCATCACTTTCGGTTTCTTCAACAATTGAGTGTGGAGAACTTTGCTCAACTATGACAGGGGCAGGCTGTAGCAGGTTATCATCTGGCTGAGGAAATGGCAATTTGTCATCAGATTCAGATTCCTCACCATCAAACACTATATCAATGCCCTGCATATCATCATCAATATCTGGTTTCAACTGCTTAGATTTTTTCGACTCCTCCATGTCTGCATCATGGACAGGAGGAGCATTCTTCACTTGTGCTGCCACCTCCCCAACTATTGGCGCCGCAGGATTTTGGCGCTCCCTTTGTCTGGCCATAAATTCATCCACATGAATTGATGGAGGTCTGCCACTGGTAGATCCAACTCGCTGCACTGCTATGACATTAGAGTTCGTGACACTATCAATATTTCTTTCCCTCGCAACATAGTCATCCACATGCATTGAAGGGGGCCTGCTGGTATTTGGTTTGCGCTGCCGAAAAGTATCCCGGCGAGTTGGAACTGAAGGGGCAGTAGATGGCCCAAGTCCCCGTGAAAATGTACTTTGGCTTGTGGTCTCAGCTGGAGCATTATCTCCTCTAGAACGCCTATTTGAACCATCGAGCGCTGACATCTTCCTTTTTACGGAAAGAGTTGCCTGCGACAATCTATCAGGTAAGGTTTCTGGACATTCCCACAAAAACCTCTCCCCAAACCCTCCAAGGCAAAGATAGTCGTCAGCCTTTTCAGCACCACCATCTGTCATTTGATGCATCTTTGAAGGAAATAGAACATTATCTGATGATGAAGGAACACCTTCACCAATAACAATATCATCTACCTTAACTGAACCAGTTGACTTTTGCAACAATAGCAACAATGAATTTACAGAAAGTGAAACCTGCGCATTAATAGAAAAAACAGGTATAATAAAAGCCGGTCCACGGATAGTAGGTAATTTACTCTTATTATCAATTGTACCTGACACAAAATAGTCTGCATATCAGCACTGAGGGAATAATCCTCAGTAGTCTTTGAACTCAATAGAGTAGCCAATTCCTGTATGTAGTTTATGTTATCTTCAGGAGATTCGTCCATCTTACTTGTATCATCAGGGATCCCAAATAGGAACTTCAGTGCAACAACAGCATTTGAATTCAAACTAATCAAAAAGCAGAACCATTAGTTCAGATATTAATTTGACTTTAGCCCTATTTGTACATGATGGTTAAGGGGGGCCTAAGAAAATAGAAGTGCAGAGAAATAAATCTTCATCGTTCACAAAAGGAATGAATGTAGCTGGGACAAATGAAGATTGTAACAGTATACATAGAAAAAACAACAAACAAAACTAAATTAGAATGAGTTCAATTAGAAGTCTGATCAAGAATGTCTGAGGCAAAGGTAGCAAATAAAAGTAGCTAATACTGTAATAATAAAAAAGAAGTTGCAAACTTGTTATTGACAGCCTACATCAAGAATGCAATACCAGAACAAACACATGACCAACCATAACCCGATTCAGCCAGATCAGGCGTAATATAAACCTGGATACTTGAAATATTGCACATCTCACAAAGCAGCCAACTAGAATTCGCCTGAAGGAATTCTTATCTTGCATCTAATTCATTTCAATTGTAATTCCCTTGATTTCATAATTTTTGCACAATTGGGAAATGGGAAGACACGAACCACCAATGAAAGGTGAAGGAGGCTCAATTCAAGATTGTTCATGCCCTCAAGGTGAGATATCCAACGCTATATCCGGGAACTTAGTCACTGTTCAAGCCATGCATTTGCAAATGCGGCTGAAATTGGTATATGTAGAAGGAACTAAGCCAATTACTGCTGCTAGAAGATTATGCTAAAACAACTGAAAGACAAACGAGCCAACACCCTTAACTAAGAGCCGCTCATGCTCCATTACAATCTTATCCGGGAACTTGTAACCTATGAAGCACGGGTACGAGTAGTACAGCTCTTTTAGGATGCCTACGTACAGGTACTTATCATAATAAATTATTACAAATTAATTATATATTAGAATATTAAATATGTATGCTAAAAATTCCACTTAAATCATCAGTAGAGAGTAATAACAAATTAAAAAGATAACAATACAATCACAACCTGCATATTCAATTCCAGTTCTGAAATTAAAAAATATCTATATAATGCACCAATTTCCTATTCTAAGGTTATAGAAAAGTTCAACATAATTATTAATAATTATATTAAATTGTTCTTATATTTAAGTAGGAAGTACCAGTCACATTTTGACCATACCCAAAGAAAAAACATTTTCCACTCAATGTGGGTTAGTAGCAGGTACGTGTCCAGAAGTAAGTACCAAGTATACGCGATACCAGTCGGTCATCTTCCAAGGAGTGCCTGTACTTCATAGGGGCAGTCATCCTAGCGGTGGCACTACACTAGCTAGAGAGCAATTGTTCAATACTCTCCCGAAAGATGTTCAAAATGCATGCCAGTAACTTCTTGAAGCAAGTTGATACAGAATGCTTTCACCTAATCAGCTAATCGAGAAAGCTCAAGGTTACGACAACCTTGACATTTCACACTTTTAGTGAAAAAAGGTTCATGAATGTCCATAACAATTTTCTTGTAACAGACTACTTCAAAGTAAGTGGATATTTCACTCTTATTCTCATCCATACCAACATCTCCTCTCCGCAATAGTTGTCCATGGGTCTTAACATATGGTTGTTGTGGGCCTAATTAAAGGACCCTCCTCGACAAAGCCCTCACCAGAAGGTCTCCGCGAGCACGCAACCCAGTTCATATCAACCTCCGAGAGGGTATTGGACACAAGACCTATGTAGAAGTGTTAATGGGACTATAACAAAAATGTAGCTGGGAAAACTCTAATTCCAAAGATAATCAAGGTTATATGCCTCAGTTATAAACTACGCTCTGGTAACTGTCACTGTTCACTTTTCATAAAATACATATTATCTCTATGGGGCTGATAGCTAACTTGAGGGCCGGAGGGGTTTCTTAGGGAAATCATGCCTCCCCACCCTCGCTAGTATTGCAAGATTTTCATAGGTGATCTAGACAGACTGTGTTGCTCAGAGGTCAGAATCTATTTAGAAACAATGGTTATTTTAATCTGTAAAAAATCATTACTCTTATTTTGGTATTAGACAATTTATAGCAACACATCCAACTTTCAATGTAGAAAACTGAAAACTTGAAACCTCTCTTCTGGAACAAATACCTTCTAGAAACACCAATTTATTTGGCCGTACAACATAGCTGAGGAACTCTAACCAAACTATTGGAGCATATCAGAACTTCAAAAACCACTTCTAACATCAGATTATACATGCAACACGCGTAAAGATTATGAATTATCACTTGCAAATCAAGATTACATCACACCATCTTAGCCTGTATCGGCTCATAAACATCAAGAACATAATGAAGCGGAAAAATCATGTGTCAAACTGCCCATAGATTCTAGAAGCCTGATTCACTATGCATATCATTGTTTAATGTCTTCACTCTAGATTCAAGAGAACTTTAAAGACAGTGCATGAAAAATTCCAACATGATGATTGATGTTCTCACACATAGCAAAAAAAACTTTTAGTTAAAAATCAATTTTGCAATAAAGATGATTGCCATGCCATTAAGTTTATTAAGCAATGAAAAAAAGAGATTCAATGTTAAAATCAAAGAATAGGAGAGAACTCACCTTTTCCCATCCACGCAGAACCGCAAAGATCCCAAAGACAGTGCATCAACTGCCTCAATTACATCTGACAAATCATCTCTTACATTCACCGATCTCAACAACTTCTTCCAGCAACATAGTAAAGGAGGATGCCTTGTCAAATCCTCAATACCAGCATTACTATCAGAAACCATGGCCAGCAAAGCATTTCGACCTTCATTGTGTGAGCTTAGTTCTCTAAAAGCTGTAAGGCAAGAAAGTAACTCTTGTCCAACTGGTAGGACCTGGAAAATAAGGGTGTTATTTGTTGGTAATCAGTGGGGGGAAGCTTTTTCTCACATCTTTTATGTTATCTAACTTATTTGAGAAAAAAGAATCTAAAAGGCAAAATTGGAATTCTCAACAATAATTCTTAGAAGACCTACAACACTACTGCCTGGGTACAGTATGGACAAACAAGTGTTCAATATCGATATGTCCTTCCAGTGCTACAAGTAATATACATATTATACAGCAAGAAATATTGAGAGTATTTATCATCACCAACCAAATGTGATCTAAGAGACAAGAACTTGGCATATCAATAAAAGTGATTCATACACACAAAACTAGATACACAATCATACGTCATGTAAGTATCTTTCTAAAAATGAATTTAATATATCATAGGCTGCAATAGCCAAAATAAGCAGCACATGGGAATTCAGTGACTTAGTCACATATGACAAGAGCTCCCTATCCACTATAGTGGGTGGATTTTGAAAAATGCTCCCCAAAACAAATGGCTTAGGTTGAACAGACCTTATAATGCTTACGGCTGAGACACCAATATAACGCACTCCCGAATAAAGAATTGTGTGTATGAGTTGGATTTGTAAGGATTATTATTTGAAAATTGGCGGACATTATGTGGGCGTCAGCATTCAGCACATCACTGCCAAAACATGCTTATTGGTAGTGGAGCCTAGCAGCGGAAAATAATGTAGGAGCTCAAGGATCAGGTACCATGTAGAGAAACAAAAAGGAGGATGTAATATTATGGATATTTGATCATTGGAAAGAACCCCATTTATATAGGATATTCAAGTGTTGACAAATATACATTGACTAATACCTAAAAGATAATGAGATTTGACATAAAGTTCAATAAAGGCGGTAAATTACGAATTTCTTATTCAAGGAATCACATAAATTATGAGATCCTTAAAAATCAACAGTAATAATGACAGGTGAAATAATATTTCCATGTTCAAAGTTCGCAAAATTCACGATATTGAAAAGGTTATGCAACTAGTAAAGAAATTTCTATGGCGGATGAAGAACTAGCACAACATATCAAAACTTCATTTACATTGGAAGGAGAAAAAAGGTACCTGGCAGAACTGAAGGAGATGAGGTAAAATCAACGAACAATCTTCAGCTCTCAGATTTTCAAAATTGACCCTGATAATCACCAAAGAGTTAAGACATTAAATCGTTCACATTTAGATCACATACATAAAATAAAAAAATTCTAAATACATGTCTTGGCTACTTACAGATCATGTCTCCCTGGGTACTGCTGAGATGTCTGAGAACAAAGAAGTGAGATGGACTTGAATACAGGAAGACACCAATTAAGCAAAGTAAACCCAGATTTAGCTGCATTTCTACTCTCAAAATTTTGCTTTTCATCTGAATTAGTGGCATCAAAACACCTCTCCATGACTTTAGTAAGTATATGAACGACACCTTCCTTTAGCAATAAGACCTAATGAAGAAACAAGAATTGTCATATTACTCATATATAAAAAATAATATAAATAAAATATAAACAAGTCAAACAAAAGGGATTAAAACAAAGAAAAATAAGTGAGTAAAAGAAAAACCTTTGCATGTGGATGCTCCAGCAAGCCAGCAAGAAACTCAAGAAATTTATATACCTGAAAAGAGAGAAAAAAATTACTTAAATATAACAGGATAAAACATAAAACTCTAACAGAAAGGGGTAGAAACCGAAATTAATCACCTTGTAAGCATCTGTATCCGACAGAAGAGACATGTCAGAAACACGTTCATATATCCATGATAATAAGGGTCGAATAAGTACACAAGCTCCATCAGGTTTTTGGCAACCAAGCCGAATTACAAACACTCTGAGCATGTCTTGTATAACCACCAATGTCTGCTCGAAAATATCATATAAGATGATGACATGTGGAGCAAACATGTGATTAAAAGAGGGCAAAAATTTGAATCACATACAGAAATAGCATAGTGTTGGATAATCTGGGCAATCTTGTCAAGACATGGTGTCAGTTGGCCAACAATTTTTTCAAGTTGTGCAGGCTTCATATACCAGTCCACCCATCTCTCCTTATGAGGTCCCAGTAATGACCCCACAGTCAGTTTCCTCAGAGCACTCAACAAGGGCATTTCATTCCTCCAAAGCCAGACACCTTCTTCAGGAAATAGATCATTCTTGCAATGCAAAAGAGAAATACAAGGAAAAAAAACAGTCAAGTTCTAATTATTCATATACAATAGCTCACAGAATGAAGAGCATCATAGAATTAATGAGAACAGGGAGACTTTTGATTAATCTACTGTATTAAAAAATAGTGAAATAATAAAAAATACAATCATAGGAACTAACTATAATTGAAGCCTTAAGCCTTTGTACAAAATAAATAAAAAAGATGCATACCAAAAGACACAGCAAACTGCAGGTTTCTTTTGGACCCAATGCCAACAATGAAGTAGCCTGAATTCTGTCAAGAAGGGTGTGGAAAAGACCAGGACTCCAACCATACACTGGCCAACAAGCAAGAGCCGACACAACAAGATGACAAACAGTTCCAAAGCCAAGTGCAAAATCAGGATAAGAGGAGGATAAATCTGCTGCGCAAGCAGCTAGTTTTGGGCTGCAATTATTAATGACATCATCAATACTTTAAAGATAGCAGGATCAAGGATATCAACAGAAAGAGGGAAATTTAAATTACCTTACTTCTCGATGCAACCGTAAAAGGGCATTCATTAGTTTTGTGTTTCTGTGCTGCTCTTGTGCTTCCTGAACACAGCAAAGAAACAACAGAATTTATGAAATATTTTATGAAACATATGCAGCTTAACAATTAAGATTCTATCTAATAATAATATCCCAAACAAGTAAATTATCATAGTTATAACTAGTCATCAGTTACGAAGTTCCTGAGGGAATTGTAATCATCCATCCCTTATGAGTCATGACTTAACAGAACAGAAGAGCCCCAACATGATCTGACCAGCTCTGAAAACACTAGACAATCCAAGAGACTTAAAGCAGGAAGGTAAGTTTCGTGTGATGTACTCAAATTGTTAGCTAGGGTCTATTCTTCTGCATAAACAAACACCTTCCAAGTTCCAACACATGACGCACCAATAAACCATTAATACACGATACATGTTTACCAACTCTTTTACCTACCATACCATATATATATTTTCAACACAGTAGAATGATTGACCCTGTCTTCAAGCTAAGCCTTCCAACAGTTCAAAGCTACCTATTCGCTTTCACAAATTCCCTCTCGCAACAATACCCACAAACAGAAAACGAGAAGTGAGCTGCAAAGAGCTGCAATCTTCAGCGCTTGTTGTTTTTTAATCACATTTATGAGTTGCTGACCAAAACACCATTGTTTTCCAAAAGACTGTAAGTAGCTCATGGTTTGAATTAAAGTATTAAACTACTAGAAGCTATATTTTCTTAAATACTAAAAATTTAGGAAATGCCACAGATCATTGTCTCCTATAATATTTCATACAGAAGTTAACAGCTTCTCCGAAGTAAAATCCCAATGATATAAGTATAAAACATGAGTGCAAACTATAAGATTTCATAATGTATGAGTTTGTCCCCAGTCCCCTTGCTTTTACACCCATTACATATGTACCATAGTTGTTGTACCTGAGATTGCCCCATACTACACCAAAATCTCACCTCAACAGGTAAAGGATGATGACCGTTTCACACAATTGATGGACTATGAAACAAACTGCTTTACAATAATTCAATAGGCGGATCCACCAAAATCTGCTTAAGAAGTTCACTATGCTTTGCTTGTCCATATATTAGTTTTATTACAAGTTTCCAACTAACAATTTGAAGGTTATTCGTGACAACTTTAATCTAATTCAGAAACGAGAAAATATAAGGCCACACACCTGTAACTTCTGTAAAAGAGTGATCAACAATACCAAAGCAGGAATCAACAGATCCACTAAGTTTTGTTCACGATTGCGTTCCAATAGTAAATCTGATGTGGAGTTACATTCTGTACCCTCATCTACAAGGTGATCTGTAAACAAAGAAACTCAGATGTTTTAGATATAATATCAAACACAAAGAAGACTGTCACTTACAATGAATATTGTACTAACTACTAAGCACATTAGGAATTTTCCTGTCATCAATCATGATCACCAATAGATTTAATGAGAAGAGTGAATGAATAATACCATGAACAGCACATGCTTGTTATATTAATAATGTTGCTTTTAAGTGATTTCTTAAGAAGTCAGATTGCTGAAGACCCGCACTACATATAAAAAATCCACAACTATAATATAATATCAGAAGATGCAGAGACAGATTTGTCTCTAATTAAGCATAGAACCCCCAATTCTATTGCCCAATCATAGTTGGAGAAGCTCGGTTTGGGAAACCAATGCTCTGATATTATGGATCTGGCATAGATCAAAATTCAGTTATGGTCTACCTCTGGTTGGGAAGAACATACCAACCCTATTAACTATCTTTTTGAAGACTGAGATATTAATAGTGTTGCTTTTCAGAAATTTCTTAAGAACTCACTTTGCCGAAGACCTACAGGATGTATCCAAAACCCCACAACTATAATATAATATCAAAAGATGCAGAGAAATATTATCTCTAGAATTAGGCACAGGGTCCCCAATTCTATTGCCCAATCATAGTTGAAGAAGTAAGGTTTGGGATACCAATGCTCCGATATAAATCGTATAGTTTAGATGGCATAGATCAAAATTCAGTTATGGCCCACCTCTGGTCGGGAAGGTCATACCAATCCTATTGACTATCTTTTTGAAGATTGAGATAAGTTAGAGCATCGGTTGCCCTGCTCATGCCAGCCAATGGACAATCTTAGTCAATGCTGATCATGTAAAATGTTTCACAAAGTTGCCAATGTTAAGCAGTAAAAACTACACCATCACCATCTGTACTCAAGTAATTTATTCCAGGATCATTAAGAAGCACAATGCAATTATTTAGTCAGAGTGATCTACAACATTCTTTCGATAACAAGGTAATCTAACTCAAGAGTGCAAATACTAAGTAGCTTACCATAATTGTTAGAAGATCTCTCAAGCATTATCCGACAATTAACCAGAACTGCATAGATAACTGATATGGCACCTTCATCATACAGAACAGCAGCAACAGTCTACATTACATGAATGAACTATGGTGAGCTAGGCAACGATTCATAATTTTGGTATAGAAAGAGTGAAGACAAGATAACAACATACTGAGTTCTCTGAAATGAATGCCAAAATTCGGAATGCTGTTGTCAGCTGTGCTATGGAAGAGTCGCGAAGGCCAACACCATCAAAAGATTTCTCAGAGATAATTTTTCCAAGATTCTCCATGACATTAATATCTGAAGCACCCACAGAATCTCCAATAACCTCAACATCTGTCATATCGGACACAAGGATGCTGGTTGAAGTTAAGTGGGCATCGCCTCCGGAAGCTAATACAGCAGCATACCGTAGAAGGCCATTGGCCCCATTTTTGTGATAAACAACGCCAGCATCTATCCATTCCAATAGACGTGTAGGGGCATCTTTTCTATTGGAGCCCGGAGGAGAAGAATGTAAGGCCTTATGAAGTTCCACCGCATGTTCAATCCATGAAGCCAGGGATGACGCAGTTGAATCGGTAACAATGACTTCAAAAATCTCAGCAGCAGAATGAAAAATTGCAAGATTTAAAGGTGAAGCTCCTGAACATCCAGAATATCATCAAAGTGCATAATTATCATACAAGTTATAATGATAAAAAGTTGCACATAATTCAAACTAAGCGAGAGTAATTAGTGTACCACTATTCTTGGCAGTTACTTCTGGTTCCTTGACAGAATGCAATGCTTCGATCAAAACTGACACAGCCTACAGAAAAGAACGAACATGATTTACAAGGAACTGAAACATATAACCATAAAGATTAACAGCCTCTAACAACAAAAATGAAAAGATTAAAGAGCAGCACTTCCAAGTGGTTAAAATTAACAGCCACTAGAGGCAATTCAAATTGTCGAACATTAAAGACTGTAGATTCTACATCTGTAACATATTAGTGAGCACTAATACTGAGTAAGCTACAAACAAATCAAGACCAGCTTATAATGCTCGATCTGAGAGACAATACATTCAAGCAAGACATTTTCAGTTCTAACATAAATACTTCACAGAAATACCAAATTATCAAGACAATTACAATAAATGTTGACATCAAAACAAAATAGTTCATCTCCTTCTCAATGAATATATAAATAAATAAATAAAAACTAAGGAATTGAAGCCAATTATTTACATGCCAAAGGAAATATGACTACAGATAACTATTGATCAATACCTCTGGGAAGTATCCTAAAGCCAGCAAAGCCTGACGTCCGCAATCAGACCTGCATGTCATGACACAAATGCAGTAAAAACCAATGAAGCATTAAAAGCTTAAAATGAACCAAATAAGTCAACTAGGTCCACCTAGAGAGACCGCATAGCTCCCATAACACCCATAGGAACTCTTCAGAATGACGAGTTGACGTGAGTAAACGATCTATGGCGTTGACCTGCACAGCAGCAAAGTATTAACGGTAATGAAAACACAACAATTAACAAACCAAGAAACGTATAGCCTTGACCATGCAATTTTACTGACCACTCTCAAATGCATCTCGAAAGTCATTCCAACTCCCCGGGGACCACAGATGAAACCCTTGGATATTAGGGCAGATGCATACCGAAGAGGAACACACTCTTCCTTATTCATTTCATCTGCACCCTTTAAAGCATGAATTACTGTTGCAGAAAGTTCGGAATGTTGTAGTAGGAAAATTAAGCCTGAAACAGAAAATATATGATGTGAATCCCAAAATTACTTAACAAGTTAACATCATAATAATATAGTAAATGTGTTATAAGAAAAACCTGAACGACAAGAAAGAAGGGAGAGAATTATGGCTTCAATAGAAGATGCAATGTCTACAAGTATGTCCATTGCATGTCCAACTTCACAATGCAAAATGGAGGACGACAATAGTGCAGCTGACAGAGGAAGAAATCCCTTCTCCTGCTTCCAAGTAGACATTGTGATTATTAATGCCCAAGAAATTTACATAAAGTCCAGAAAACTTAAATATCCAATAAAAAGGAGATACAAATACAGTAAATTTTCCTGGTATCACGCAGATATAATATAAACCCATACATAGAGTAATAGATATAAGGGTTGTGCGTATTGACCCGGAGCACCCAAAGAATAACAAGAGCTACATTGGTATTTACCTTGAGAAGTGCCAGTAAATGTGAGTCAATATCCCAGTTTGAAAAGCAACCATTTGAAGTGGAAATCAAGTTACTGGTTGCTTTATATGACAAACACCCCTCTGTTTGACCAAGAATCAATGATCTGCTTGCACAAGCTACTGTGGAAGGATCTTCAATTGGACCGCGTAAGTTTAACAATTTCTGCATGAATACTCGATCGCAAACATGAATTAAAATTTAAAACAGTAAAATTTGGTATTTAAACCAGTAAAATTACAGAAATGTGTAGAAAGAACAGGAGTACTGCTGCATTTTTCACATGCAACTTAAACAAATGAAACAAAAGGTAACTACTGACCAGTAGTTTTTCCAGTTGTGATTTAGCACTGCTAAGCATGTCCAAAGTAACATTTGTAACCCTACCGACAGCAGACAGACCTCCGAGTACAGAAACAACTGCACACTGGCGAAGAATGAAATTACAATAAGATACCTGTTAAGCAGGCCTGGACAAATCACTTATGCCACTTTTCAGTGTATGTGTACCTCATATCTTGAAGCAACTTCATAAAATCGTAGGCGATGAAGAACATAAGTAGCAAGTGAAGCAACATCATGACGAGGTTTTTGCAATAGCAACTTCAACAAATGACTATAACCTTCACTAATGTTATGTGGTACATTCTCATCTTCACGAGGCCACCAACCTAAAAATCCTTCACACCCTATTGAATGCCGAGTAGCCTGCTCAACAACTCCAAGCAACAATAATTTACTGGTGGTTGAATTCAGGGTATAATGAGAAAATCCGAGCGCAAGCTGCTCCATTCCCCCACCATTTACAAAGTGAAAGCAGCTTTCTCTACCCGAGCATAAGAAAAGAGCCACACTCAACCTCAGAATGACAATCTTACTCTGAACATTGAATTAAAAGAACCAAGATTAAGTGGAGGGAGAGAGAGAGAGAGAGAGAGAGAGCAAAAAACATGCTTGTTAGTGTCTATTACATCCAGTGAGGTGTAAATATTTAACATAAAATGAGTTAGTAAAACTGCATTGAATCACCTTTGAAAGCTGGTGATGTCCAACATTTGAGGAACATCTGTCGAAGTGAAAATGCTGATTTAAAATCTCCACCAACTGTTTGGATGTCACCAAATCACCCTCAAATTCAGAACAGCACTCTGCCATTAGTTCAGCTGATACATTCCCAAATTCGTTTTGAAGGATTTTATGAAGATCATTCCTTGCCTCATTAACAATACTCTGTAACTCTTCGCAATTTTTCGATCTGACCTGTGTACTATGCTTCTGATTGATTGCTACACAATCTGAGTCGTGAGTGACAAAGTAAGAGGCCGCTGACACTACAGTGTTTACAACTTTATAAAGCACATCCCCAAGCTGCGGTAATTCCAAGATCTTCAACAACAGCTGTAAGAACTGCTTAACCTCAGCAGACATATCTGAAGCAGAAGGTGGAAGAGATAACACCTTCAAAGAGGATATTGATTCCTCAATTGCCAGATTACTTGAATGCAAGGCCAGGGGAAGATCATCCAGCTTTCCCTCAGCAGAGCTTACAAGATTAGTCAAAGAGCTATCATCAAATTCAATGTTGAACTGCCCAAGATCCTCTGCTGTGTTTCCATATATGACCAAGCTAAGGCTACGGTAGCTGCCCCTCACAACCAAATGATTAGTTACAACAGCCTACCAAAACAAGAAAGGCTCTGTTGTAAAGTTATAGCTTTCTGAACGCAAAAGTTACATGAAGAAATACAATAACAGAGGAAGCAAAAAGCCAACCCTTATGTAAAGAAATAATTGATCTGAAGTGTAGGGGATGAAAATGCTCCAGCCCTAATAAACGGCAAACCACAAGGCTAAAGCAAAAAACTTTTTTCACATTCTTTTTTTTTTATAAAGGCAAGCGTAACAATTGAGGCTCAAACCTAAGACCGCAATAGAAGCAAGCACCTTAACTTTTTTGGCATTCTAACACTTAGCCATATGTTAGTCAGTTATTGTTAATTATTATTAATGTGACTAGTGCAAAAGAATTATCAAACTTCTTACTCATAACTAAGGAATTCCACCGTGCAATTCTCTTCTTCGTTCCTCATTTTTTTATAATAATAAAAAATGATATTCTAACATTTCCACATCGGTATGCAGATTTCAGGTAAACTTACAAAAAGTTATTAATGCCAAAAGTTAAAAATGTATTGACCAAAATAACTACTTGCTCAGTAAGATGAGATATTGAATTTCAAACAGATGGACAAATTAAGCAGCGAAAATAGGTCAAGACAATATGTGGAACAAACATGTAAAATGAAGTAATTACCTCTACTTCCAACACATTCGATGAAGAATGAGAATAAAGAAAAGGTTGGCATAGGCGTCTAAACCTTGTCTCCCCCTCACACTGGACAAATACCTCTAAAGCAAATGAAGGAGGCAAAGTAGCTCTGTAAAAGATCAAAACATTTCAGAAGATCAGAATTCGCACACGTCTACTTAGGGGCATGTTTCTGAAGTTCTCTGAGCTTGAATTGAGGTAAAAACAGCTATCATCCAACAATCAAACATAACAGACACACGTTTTGACCAATAGCAAAGGCTTTAATCTTGAACATAGATATTTTTAAGTTCCAACATGAAGTTCACACATTGGACTATATTCAGCGCTAGTCATTTCAATCTTTTGAAATCCTAAATAATAAACATTTATGACATCATGTTCTCTATTAATTTGATTATGCCGACACGTACAGATCTACAGTGTGAAAAATAAAGAACACTGACCCCTATGCTAATCCAACTGTATGTGCTTACCAATATCAAAAGAGTCAAAAGTTTACTATGAAAGAAAAATAATTTGCTTCAACTATGCTCCTTAATGTCAACTGGAAAAATATCAAACCACAAAATAACAATATAGAGAGTGATAAAGCTCGCATACCCAACAAGTGTTACTGCTTGGGAGGCCGAGGATGCATTCTGCTCGAGGAACTCACAGGCAGTGATAACAATGGGTTCAGCAAATAACACCTGAAAACCATCAATGCTCATTCGATAATTAGCTTTCAATTGCAACCTATAAAGCTCAGTGTCAAGAAATAAACTAAAAAACACAACATGACTACATGAGAATACAAAAACCACCAAAACAAGGGTTAATTTCCAATTTCCAATTTGACAAGACCACACACATAGAGATGCAATGCATAAATATATCTTTAAACACCATCAATTTGAAGTTACGAGCAGAGGAGATACCGGAAAAGCAGCAAGTTACCTCGTCGACGTACTCGTCGAGATGGGGGTGGACGAATGTCTGGGCGAACAGCACGGACGGCTCGGGTCGACCCATTTTCTTCACTCTAAGCGGATCTTTTGGTTCGGTTTTGTGAGCGAACCATGTACAGAGCCTTGGGGAAGAAGATTGCTGGGACAGTGAAGGCTAGGGTTTTGGTGGGGTTTCTCTCAAACCCTCCGCTCCGACGAACGTGGTTTTGGGGATTTTGCCGGTCTTTGGCGATTTGACACCGACTTGAGAAAGAGGGGAGGGAAAGGGGTCTTTTGGTCATTTTCTTTACATTTATAAACCATTTTTGTTCATTGGGCCTGCTTGTTCTCCGTAAGAGCCTCGAATGAGATCTGGGCTTGTCAAGCGCCCTTAGGGCCTAAATATAAATGGTCATACTATTACTGTTGCAATAAAATCTCAGTAAAGAAGTTCGGGTCGGGTCGATGAAACCTAACCCTGCCCTATAGGGTATTCGGATTTTATGCATAAAACACATTATTTTTTATATGTTTACTTGACCCTAACCCAATCCAAAAATTCTACATCTATGATCTAACTTGACCTGGTTATTTTGGGTTGTTAATACATACCCAAATCCAAACTGAAACGAGTTAAGTTTCAGGTGCATGACGGGTCGGGTACCCTTTTGCCAACTCTAGGCTAGTGACACAAGTGCTCAGTAAGGCCTTGTTCACGAGATAAATTTTGTTTAGCTAAATGTTTGGTTGGTAACTCTAATATCAAAAACATTATCGGTAAAATGAGATTAATTGAACTAAGAGATACTCCATCCGTCTCAAAATGAGTGTCTTGTTTCCATTTTTTGCAAAAATTAAGGATTACTAGATAATTTAATGTGTTTCCAAT
>JAYMSZ010001024.1:0-15903 GCA_036897665.1 Pelargonium citronellum | reverse complement strand
CTCCCCTTTTAATCCAACCTTCACCCCACCCGACGCAATAGAATTTGAACCCATGATCTCCTACTGGAGATGTGTGTCTTGACCATTGCGTCACTCCCTAGAGGGCCAAATATTGTATTTCGACTATTAGATGGCGGGTTTGCACACATTGGCGGAGCCATGGGTAGGCATAATAGGAGCTCATCTCTTTAAATTAGTCTTAGTTATGTTCAAATCTTCGCACTCGAGCCTAGATTAGTCTAACCAATCTCTCTTAAAATACTTTAACCAACCTTAATTATCCCCAACTCCTTAGGCCGAGGCTCAGATTGACACATCTAATCTCTCCTAAAATACTTTAACTAACATTAGTTACCTAACAATTTAGGCACAATTCAAAAATTGCGTCCACGCTAAGCCTCAAGTCAGGCTCTGTCATTGTCTGCAAAACTCAAAGCGTGAGCCAAGTATTTCTCCTCGAAAGTGAGAAATAGTGTTTCTTCAATTTGTGATAAAAAAAAATTCTATCAAAGTAAGCTAGAGAGAATGTAAATGAAAAATGTGGCAAATGATTTCTCAAAAGTGAAAAAATGATTTCGAAAAGATCTCTACCTCATGTTTTGAGAGAGTGTTCAAATCTCAAAGTGAAGATTAAAAATGGGAGATGTGTCATCATATGATTGGTTAATAATGATGTCATGTAGATCATGGTGACATTATGATGAAGTCACGTTTATTTTGTGATAATGGCATGATGACATGGTGGCGGAGCTCCTAGATGGAGTGGCAATGATGTAATCGTGACAACGTGGTGTTAGTTATGCATGAGATTTTTTAGTCGGAGTCTCAAGGCGGAATATAGAGGTAACCAATAGAACGTACCTTACTCAAGACCTCTAGGTGCAATTCAGGGGTTATACCAATAGAGCGTATATTACCCAAAATCTCTTTTATGAGAGTGCTTACCAAGAGGCCGTAGCAACTTTGAACGAAACTTATCACCTTGTCCGACAATGATGAGTTTTAGGGTGCAAAATGACCATTCGAATTTGCAAGAGTAGCTTGGCGTTATAAGGACGGCATACTGAGGCTCAATATATTAGGATTCAGTTTTGTCATGATGAGACCGTTAGGGGGGGAGCTAGAGGTGGCCCACAACCATGAGCTACCGAGTTTGGGCTCCTGGACACAGGTGAGTCATGTTGAGTTGACACGTTAAGTGGAACGCCTCCACATGTGTGGGGTTCATCACAAGTTTGGCCAATCTAGCTTATTTGAGGTAACAAAGGTGATCAACTCATAGAAGTGTGTTGAGTAGAATCAGAGGTAGTTGAGTATATTAAATAACATTTTATAAAAACGATGTTAAATCACACATGAGAACACATTTTTGTGACAAATATATTATAAAAAGAATTAGAAAATCATTTAAGAATGACTAAGTTGTAATTTTTGCTAGTAATCGTTTTTTTTTTATAAAATTGATGTGAAATATTTTACTCTTATAATAAATTCAAATATAAATAAAAGGTATGCATGCATGCATATATTTATGGATTTGTTAATAAATAGAGTAGAAACCGAGGTTGGATGGGAAGGAGTTGTGTTTGTGTTGAAACTGGAGACATTGTTCCAAGAGAAAGTAATTGAGATGAGATCGATAATGGGTTTCACGTGTGACTACCTACGTACTGTACTGTCCCCACAACAAAACAACTGTCAACGGATCAAACAAAAATCAACTAGTTGTTCTCATCACCTGCTGGCTGCTTCCGAGTTCCGATAATAATACTAACCGTTCATCGTTGCTACATCACTGCGTGCACCACCACCATTCTACCGAGTCGACTCATCGATTCGAGCCAACTCAGTTGTGCTTTTCATTGCTTACGTGTGACAATATACGGCAAGCGAGACTCGTATTCATGGATTGGATTGGATTGGATTGGATTGGACCATTTTGAGATGATTAAAGTCGATGCACACGTGCACTTCAATTGTTCGACTTCCATATTTTATAATAATCCATCCCCACTATACCTATCATTCATTCTACTTTTAGACTTTTAGTTTTGGTTTCGGCTGTGATCTAAATTAATTAAAGACGACAACAACCATTCGACCAACCTTGACAAAAACACCCAACATTGTAGCTCTATGCGTGTAGGGCCTCTAATTCCTTTGACTAATTCCACTTTTCTTTCTCTAGTTACATTCTTCTCTTCTTATCTTGTGAAGTTGAATTCAAAATAGTACCATTTTAGCAATTATATAGTATTATAATGAAATGAAGTTCAATTTGTGTGTACTAGAAAATCAATCAAATTCATTACATCTGCAGAAAACCAAGCAAGACCCTCCCAAACTATCCAACAATAAATATCATGCATCTTTCTCTACAATAGAAATAGAATACATTTTTCTCACAAGTTTTAGGCCGCCGTTATCTACAGAAATAAGTTAAATAAAACAAACATGATTATTTTATCAAAACTCTACAACATTTCACTCACCCATACCTCAGTAGTGGCGGGGCAAATACACTTCCGAGCATCTTGGTTGGGATGCTCAAGCCAGCCTATGGTGTCCACTGTCAAGCTATCCAGAAAAAAAATCATTTGATATAAGTTGAGTTCTACTTGCGGGCGTATCCCGGAGGTGGAGGTCCTCTATGATTATTTCTACGGTCCAATGCAGCATACTGGTTGCCTAAATGTTGAGGGTTACCATACCCTCTGGGGATGCTATGGTTTGCCTGTGGCGCCCAGCTACCACTCCACTGTTGATCACTAGGAGCTCTATATGATTGGTGGCCCGGGAAGTTGTAACCACCACCCTGATGATAAGATTGGACAGCAGGAACAGTAGGAGGAGCCTGTACAATGGGTCTGGGAGGGTACCTAGGCCCACCATTATGATGATGTAACCCAGTTGCTCCTGGTGGGACTGGGCGGTATCCATGCCTGAGATCATCACCGCTACTGTGAGTTGTTGATCTGCTATATCTATCATTTTGAGGACGGTGAGCAGAAGGTGGACGTTGCCCATATCCCTGCTCATAACGACCTTGACTATGAGGATTTGAATATCTGTGATGACCTTGAGGATGATAATCTGCTCTGTTGGGTACGGATCTATAATCCTGATCATGATGGTTGTAATTTGCATGAGAAGGCAACATTGGGACATATGGAGCCACGTGCAAAGATAAAGGTGGGGCAGGCATACGAGGCCCAAACCCATTATGATCTGCCTTCAACTGTAAACTATTATTTATAAGTCGATGTGCTGCCTCCCCAAGCTGTCGACCAGTAATGGCTCCAGGAGGGTTTTGCCTGAAAGAAAAGACAAGTTAAAATATATCTTATGATTTCAAATCCAAACCCCTCCATCCATCCATCCAAATGCAACATAACAGTTTGGTGCAAAGTTCAATGGAATCCGAATCAATACCAAAGCAAATGAAGTTTACCTTCCACTTTCCCATGGCTTCTTCTGTTCCTCATGCCATAAAGCAGGAGCAGGTTTGAGGTCATTTGTGGCAACCATCTGTAAGGAAACTTACTGTTAGTTATATAACATGAAATTTACTCTCAGACATGCACACAATTAATAATGTACAGATGCGATGTACAGATATGACTCGATAACCTCAACACTAGGCTACCGCCCCTTGGGATTTAAGAGTTTGGACCGAGTGGATGTGTAGCCAAATAATCAAATACACTATACACGATGTACCTTCATTTTATAGAGAACAGCACAAACATACCCATGATATGTCACATTGATACAGATTTAAATTACATGAAATAAGTGCAGCAAAATAACAAATAAAATAACCACAAATAATCGCCACAGGAAAATAACTCCTACTGAGAAGCAGGGACGTACCTTTTTAGGGAATACAACCCCAGCAGGTGGTCGAGTAATATGTTTGTGTCTATCTGGGAGTTTATATATAGCACATCTGAGCAGCAGTTGAGAATAAGAAAAGGGGAAAAAACAATTAGCAAACACAGAATAGAGCAGGAAGGCGTACAAATATAGATAATACACTGGATTGCAGCTTACATGACTTGGTTGTTCATGACATCTTCCATGCCTTTAACCGGAGACCTGAATATAGGAGGACAAGGATCTCCAACGCAAGGGGAAATATACCCATTCATCCCAACACTGCATGTAGCCCTAAAAAAGGTCAGCGGATCATCTAAAGCATTTTGAATTCACTCTTATCATTTATTAGATAAGATAGATATATGCTTCATATTTTGAATGCATACATAGACTGGAAATATTTCTAACATTCAAGTATAGGAAACAGGATCTATATGCAGCTCAACATTATAAAAGACTTTTCAAGTACTTGAACATAATTTCTTGGATGAAAACAGGCACTTTTATCCTACTCATGAACTAATCTCGGACATTTATATAATATTTCGGTGAAGTAGGAGCAGGAACATATTTTTCAGACTCACTTACTTCAGCTACCTACCCCCTCTTTCATGGAAGATCAAAATCTAGCTAATGTTCTCACTTCTCACTCATGAAAATTTAAGAATATTGCATCACAAACCTGAACTTGGGATCAATTTTCTCCATGACCTCAACTCGTTCTCTGTCTGTCAACTGTTTACACTGATTGTCAAGAGAAAAAATGCAGGCAGAGAGAGGATGAGAGGATACCACAAAAAGCATGTCAAACATCACGCTATTTCGACGTGCTTCTTCCTCCTGCAAAATATGTTGCCATCATAATGATCATAAAAAATAATGATAAATAACAAAAGATTTACAGAAGAATAAACAAGTAGCAAATGGCATCACAAGTTAACTTGACACATGAAGTATCATACCGTTAACGTGTGTTCAATTTTTGCAACCTCTGAAAGAAGGCGATCCTCATCAATAAAAGGCAACTTTGCAATACCCTTCAAAGAGCAACCAGAGGAAATTGTAAATAAAGCTCAATATAAAAGTTTGTTCCAACTCCTCGTGTATATGAAGCAGAACCAAAAACAAGAGAAACCTACCTGCCATGCAAACCGTTTGCCATTCATGTCCACTTCAAAATCTGATGCAAAGAACACAAGTTCAGATGAACAAAAATATGACAACATGCAGGATGTCAAAACGATCTATTGGGCTTCCGTATTTCACGCACAGCCAAAATTGAAAAAGATAACACACCGGCAGGATAAAAATCGATAATGGGCGAGTTTGGATCGGTCATCAATTTCCTGTATTGCTCAGGCAATGCATGGGAGCTGCGAATGGAATAATGTGAGTTCAATGCTAGAAAATCTGCAACAAATAAAAAATAAAAATAAAAAAGCGAAGAAATATCTACTGCACCTTGCAGCTGGAAAAACTCCAAGAAGTTGATTAAATGGTTTGAATGGAGTTCCCAATTCAAATGTTATATTCAGCTGACCAAGGTCCTTCAGATCCGAAGCAAAGGGTGCATAATGATAAGGGTAAAACCTGAAAAAAAGAGAAAAATAAATAAAGTAGAGAAAATGTGAAGCGTACAGTATACAGGGATAACTGTCCTCAACTATAAAGCCTACAGGCCCTACAGAGCTGAAAAGTACTTGGAAAAAAAAGGAAAAAAAAAACTATAGTATAGGCCAAACGTTAAATCAAGCAAATTTGTTTTGAATGAACATAATCAACAAGGACTACAACCATGGTCCATATATGGAACAAATTACAATGCTTCGCCTCAAGGCTTGGGAAAATAACACCTTGTTTGGGATACACATTCCCACCAGATGTCCCATGTATATTCTCAAACAAGGAGGAAATTCCCTAGTATTTCCGAAACCATGAGGAAGGTTATGTAAAGCCCTATACAGTGGTGTCAAACTGGATATCCATGTCACCCTGACGCATAAGAAATTCAAACTATTGCATGTTCATAAGATCCATATCTTTCTGTGTTTCATGATGGGGTTATTTCAGACACTTAAAATAATTGATTTCATACATGGGCCATTTACACCAAAATCATAGATTCATAATGCAAAATCTAGGTGTAGCATTTACATGACTAGACAGCACTTTAGCAGAGATAGAAAACATACCACTGCCAAGAACAAACCCCTTCATAGTAATAGTGCATAACCCAACATAGGCCTTCTGTGTATCTCAAAACCTATGAAAATAAACCTCCATCATATGAGATAAACCAAACAGAGTTCTGATAGTATTATATATTAAACAATAACAAATAGAATTATTTAACTCACAACATCTTTTCGTATTGCATCAAGTTCCTCAGGAGTCTTCGCAGAAAACTTCTCTTCATAATACCTTTCTCTCCAGCCTGGTGATCCCAATTTTATCTGATAAACAAAAATTAGAGATATAACTAATTGCCTATGGTAAATCATAGTAATCGAAAAAATAATATATAATTCATGAAAAATACAAAATTTCTAAGATTTGTTTTGTTGTCATATACATACATGAAACTATACATTATAGACACAAAATGGTGTATAAAGCAATGGATGTCAAGCCAGATATCATAGATTTCTATTACTTCCCAAGGTTTTAAAATAAATTCACATCATACCCAGACCATAAAAAATTAAGAATTACTGATCATGGTTATATGCAAAATACTTAATAAAATCAATATGCACCAGCGAACAAACCTTGTCTTCCTCGGGGGTTTCAGAGTTAAAAGCATCAGATTTCTCTCGAAGCAACTCCTTGAGCTTAGCTTTCAGATCTTCTTTGTTTTCATGAGCCTGAAAGCCAATTGGACAGAGAGTAAGAGAAAGAAATCAACAACGGGTGCACCATAAAAAAAATGTAGATGAGCAAATAAACGATGGACGGATATAGTAATAAATGCTTTTTAACCATTCATCAGCAAAACGCAAACCCAGTTACAGTTTATCTCATAAAAATTAGATATATAAATGGCCGTGGAAGTCAAATTAGACAAAGTACTTGTCCTGAAACAAGGAAACCATACTTCTGCTTCAAGATTATTCTCAGCTTCAACTATAGCAGCACCAATAGTAGCCCCAGATGACAATCGTGCTACTTTACCAGCTCGAGATGACCGTTTACTCTGAATGTCAAGATATGACAAATCAGCAGTGGCTTGTCCAAGTTGTTCTCTAGCGGTCTCAGATTTGTACCTAGACCTTGTTTGTTGATATGGAGAGGGTGCAGGAGCAGAAGCAAGACGAGAACCATGAAATCGTGCAACTGGGACTAAATCAGGTTGAACTTGAGGTGCTGCATCATCTCCTCTTCTCGTCTGTGCCTTTTCCCGCTTAATTCTTTCTGCCTGGCGCTGAAAAATACAAGTAAAATACAAATATATTTAATTGGCAATGCATCAATGATTTCTGTAAATATTGTAGCAAGCCCAGAAGGATATTGCTTCTATGGAAAGCCATAAGACCACCAGATATCAAATAATGCATACTACCTCAATTGCTAATGAGCCAAAATAATTTTCTTTGCACTCAGAATAAGAATCACATCCAAGGTTATTCTCAACGGTTCCACCATAAAGGACAAGTACACAAAAGCTATACAGTAATTTAGATTATTCCCATGGCATATAATAACACAAGCAGACAGAGTTTCATTCTCTCTCTCTCTCACACACACACACGCACCATGTTGACATTCTACATCAGCCCCATGGCCGTACCCTTTGTCCATGATCTCAAATTACCAAGAAGTTCAAAAATTGGTAGTGATGACAGCTGCGATCCCACTTCACCATGTAATCTACAGCTCTAAACATATTAAAATGATCTTAATCCGACAATGCTGTAATCGGTTGATTCCAGATCATTAGATAATCAAAGCAAATATCAGATGTGAAAATATTTAACAATGTTGAGTTAAAAGTAATTCAAATTAAATACAATGAAGGTAACACTCATGAAGCACCGGCACTCTCCTCCAGCAGCGGGTCGGTGTCCGAAACTCGAATGGGACGGCACTCTTCTGATACTCAGTGCCCTATTTTTTAGTAAAAAAAATATTTTCAAATAAACGTATCATTTGAAAGTTCAGATACAGTGACAAGGTATTCAGGTCGACTAGAGCATCCAACCAAAGCTTTATGCAGAGGTGAGTTCACTATTCATTACTCATTAGTTAATACCAAGAAGAAACCCATCTATGGATGGCCCAAGGATTTCTAATCAAGAACCTCACACTTTCTCTGGTGGGAGGCTCTGGCCACAAGGCTACACCAGAGGGCAGCTCCCAGTATATGCATAATGCATCACAATAAGGTTTAACGTTTCTAAATGAAAGAAAGAATTGGATATATAGTCATCTAATTGTGTGAAAACAAAATGTCAAATGATTCATTATATTTTACAACTGTAGAACATGAACTTAAAATATTCAAAATGAAAAGGAACAATGGTGATCTAAGAACCTAACAAACCTGGTGCAAGCGAGCCCTTTTCTGGAATATTTTATCTTCATATGACCCCACAGCCTGGATGAAATGCTCTACCCTGCTCAAATTCGGCTGAGAAAAAAAAAAGCAATGGAGATATGAACACCATTCTTCCAGAGGACAGACTTGTTATAAACTAGAAATAATTAAGATGGTCAGGTGGATACCTTGCTCCCATCAGTCAGATACCCTCCCATTGCACTAAATTCCTTCCTATACACTGTCATTAGCAAGTTAATTGCACCCTGGAAAACAAAGAAGTAAAAATAGATGATCCTAATTAAAAACTGAGAACCATTGTAAACTTGAAATTTATTTAATAATTTCAAAAGCCAAAAGCCAAAGTATGCAATTATCCAACCAATACCATTGCGGAGTATAAGGAGGGTTATTTATGTAAGCAGCCTTAACACTGCTTTTGCATAAACGCTGTTGTTCTGACTTAAACCTGTAACTTCAAGGTAACATGCAGCAACCTTACCGTTGCACAAGGGCACACCCTTCCTTTTTCTAATTTCTAGAAAGAATTTTTTACTGTGGATCACAAATTGCAATTCAACTTGATATGTATACTGTAACAGATGCATACGATTAGATCTCATTCTTGCAGCTTTACCATTCCTCAAAAGGCTTTCAGATTCATCATCAATTTTTTCATATACAACTACATCTGCTAAAAAAAATCATTCTTATTGATGATACTCTCCCTCCATTATTTGACATAAATGATGAAATCAAAAACACTGACATGTACACCTAAAACAAGATGAATAATTGGGAAAAATGAATTACCAGAAGCTATTATATGAGCCAAATTTGCAACTATGTATACCATTTTAGACAATAAGAAGCATCCTATCTAAGCCAGTATACACCTGTTCTCCATAACTTTCGACAACACAAAACCACAACACTTGTATGCAAACTAAATAACATACATAACTTCACAGCATTACAGCCGAAAAATATCAAATTAGTAAAATGACCAAAGTCAAGTTAGTCAGCTATTTCAACTTATTTTCTGCTCATGCAGTCTAGCATAAATAAATTACTTGAAGAAAGGCAAATGTTAAACATACCTCACGAATCTCCAATGTGGGCATATGTGGCAAGAAATCATTTCCAACAAAGAAACACATGAAAATAAAGTCGTCCACAATGCATTCAAAATCAACCTCAAAAGGAGGGTTGGGAATTCTCAACTCAAGGTCCAGATACTCTCTAAGGGTCCAGATGTTGAGAAACTGCACAAAAAAAAAAAAAGAATACATATAAGCAAAATGAAGGCCAAAAGAGCCGCTGGATGTCATATTGTAAATTCGTAATATGAAAAGATATTTTCTAAACCTATTAAAATTTCAAGACAATATTAAGTAGACTAACCTGGTAAGGTTTTTTAGCAACAGAATCACCATCACCTTTCTCATCGAATTCCCCTGCTTTTCTTTTTGCCTTCCCTTCACAATTTGCCGCTAAATGCCCAATCTGACCACATAAGAAGCATTTGTCTTGTTGTCCCGGGGTGAATACAACCTTTAAATACCAATTTGGAGAAATCAGACTTAATACTTTGTTGAATGTATCAAAAAACCAGAAAATGCTGCAAATTTTTTAAATCATCCAACGCAACATAACAATTTAGTCCATAATGTTACTACCCTTGTCTTAATCATATAATAAAACTAGTGTGTCAAGCTGGAGAACACAATAATAAATTTGTGCCCTCACTTACATCTGATACAAATGTCCTTGTATACACAACAATAACCCATGACAAAAATAACTTGTTCCGAAAATCTACAAACCAAACTGACAAGCCCAAGCAGTTCGAAGAAAAATCTCCAGCAAAAAGAATAGCCACAAAGTTATGCTCTCATACATTTGAAAATTAAATATGAGAAAAAAAAATAACTGCTAAAATTACAAATGGCGCGAAACAGTTGAATACATTCATATCATAAAAATAGAACAGAGGAAATGTACACTTTTGTAAAAGCTATCGTACGAACCTCTCTAAGGATAGAAAAATGAATTTCATGCGTAGCTAGAGCCAGCATAATTAAGTCCGCATCCTGTCAAACGGTACATGACAAGAAAGTATATAATATTAGCAATAGCATATAGAGTTATAACATAGCCAACAAATACATAGGGTTAACAAAGGACTAGGGAAGTAAATTTTTGTAACATATTAAGGACATATGAAGGCTGATATATACCAAACCATACAGGCAATGACGAGTATTTGGATCAAAACCAGGAAGATTTCTTTGAAGGCGTATATATGACATGATTTTGTGCTCTCCTTCACCAGGAACATTTGCATCAGAAAGGATAACCTTCAAGAGAATATATGCATAAGAAAAGGCTACGTAACCCATTGTTCATTGTTCTAGCACAAAAGAAATGACAAGTACGACAGTATAATCACAAAAATACATGGTAAACAAGGGGCATTGATAAGGAAATTACCTTAACAGATTTCCATCCAGGATCATAGTTCAGTCGTTGATGAACATAGTACTGCAGTGCGGTTGATAGAACAGCCATAAACTCAGTTCCAGGAGTAATAACATTAGAATCAAAAAGTTGGGACTCCTTTTTAGGAGGCAGCTTTCTACCCTCCCTCTCGAATTCCTCCCTTAGCCGTTCTTCTTCAGCTGCCTAAAAGGATAAAACAATAACAATCACCATGAGGTTATTTATTAGTCTATAAGTCTTATCCTTTCTACAGAAAAAGTAGAAGCACAAGGAATGTATAGCCTCCGCACACTTGTTGACAATGAACCCAAATATTACTACATTTGCAGATATGAACTTCAAAGATTCTAACTAAAGATACTTTAGCTAATCCATATAATGGCTTCGAAGGGTCACTTAGAAATTGACAATAGTGAATCCGGCTATCAATGAATAAACCCCAATATTCTACTTATGATATATTTGGCCTAACTACAGCTGTTTGATGTCAGCAGATATTATAAAATTAAAACGGGTTACTTTTGGAAGTTCAAAATGCACTATGGACTACCACTAATCAGCTTCTGGTCAATGGTCAGAAGCTGAAATTCAGTTAGCAACATTTCGAAATTCAAACCAAGGAACTGTCTCAAACACCAGGCCAACCAGGGCAACAGGTACTAATTCATACAAAATCTTTTATAACATGGATGGAGTAGCACACATCGTTGAGGAGAGGATAAATCATTGCAACACTAATAAATGTAATCACTTAGTCTACACTAGTTTCAATTATTGATTTCTCACAAACAATATATACCTTTTATGTAGTCCTGCAAAGATTTCAATGCATAAATGAAAACCTTTCAATGTTGTACTTATCTATCATAGCATATCCTACTATATTTCTTGTGCATCCAGATAAAAGCAAAATCCTTGAAAGAAACGGGTCAGCATAGTTTTGCACAACTATTGAGGTTAAAATGATTTCTTTTATTCAAGTAACTGCTTTCCTATTGTTCATACATTTATTGAGACAAGACAAAGAATACATGTTGAAAAGGAAATTGGAATTTAGATAGATTTTATTGAATTCCCCTACAATGACCTAAACATGGCATCATTAGCCATTTAGAATACAATGAGTGTGTCTTTCTTCAAGTCATTTTATGAACTCCTATATAATGTTTATCCACTTTTCAATTTACTACAGGCATGATATATCATCCATATATATATATATATAGTTTCTTTCATCCACTTGTTTGTTACTTTTCACATGTAACATAGTAAAAAATACATATGTCCATAACACAGGTACACCAAGTTTAATACAAAAGATAATGGCAAAGAATGCATCTTGTTCCATTCTATCTGCCATTATGGTTTGCCTTATGAAAAATTACATTGATTGTCATGGAAACAATCAGAAGAGAAATATCTATCCTGTCAATTTCTTTACTAGTGTACAAGTTTATTAAGTCTAATAAGACATAAAAAGTAAGATGGGCAAATAAAGTAGTTACTCTGCCCTCCACATGGAGAATCCACCTACATTACGAAAATAAATTAAAGCACATACCGCATCTGCTGCATCTTTAGCTGCTCTAAAACGCCTAGACCTCTGTTGGTTCATCTTAGCCCTAGGAGCAACGCCATCTACCAAATTTTCCCAATAATCAGAGTATTAACCAGAGTGCACACGGTATCTCAGTTACTATTACTTTCCACAATGAACACACAAATGTATACAGTTCAACTTAAATACTCACCTATAGCCATGTAAAGTAGTTTCCGAGGTCGCACCATCACGAACAGTCTATCAATGTAGTCAAACATGCATTGAAATACCTCCTCAAATGATGTTGGTGAGGGCTGCGTTCACAAGAATAGACAGTCAAACCATTTCAGTTAGGCAACAGCATATACATTTGAAATCCTATCTACGGTTACCTTCTTTTTGTATGTAGTAGCACCTCTAAACCTTCTTACCAAGTACTATTTATCATGTCAAAATAACACTGTATCACCAGTTATGCACCATTATGGCATCATCCTAAGGTGTTTAGTTATTCAGAAACAACTAATTAGCTTCTGCACACACATTTGATTGCTCAATCTGAAATCATGTTAGCAGGCTGATGTGTGGTGCAACCTAATTATCTTTTGTAAGTTTGTTTCATTCTACAACATGATATTGTTAAGTAATAAGTATGTATCTTTTTTAAAAAAACACAGACGATACATACTTAACACTTAAAATGAGTCAATGACACATCACTGTCATTGAAAAACAATTGCTTCAATTTTAAATTCAATTTCAAAGATTGCACTGATTCTGCCCTTGCAAATTCTTCATTATAAGTTCTGTACAAAACAACTGCTTCAGACTCTCGCCTTAATAAGATATCAAAAACTGAAACTCTAATTAGGGTGAAAATCGGACATGACACACTTCAGACAAATGTCTGACACACAAATCAAAGAATATTAAATTAAAAAGAAAATCGATATGCTCCTGATATGTATTTACCCTGTGCGTCCTGTTTTTAATACTCCCAAAATGAATGTCATGTTTGTCTTGCATTTTTGTCCCAAAATGAGTTTCTTGTTTCCTCTTTAGGGAGTTAATTGCGCATGAACTACCAATATTATCCCTTAAATTTGTTACAACACATGTTTACGAAAATACAAGAGGGAAATGTACCGCACTAACAAACTTCCCTTAAAATTTTCTCAAACCAAATAAATGCTCATTTTGTGATGGAAGCAGAAAAAAGTATATTTTAAAAAAAAAAATTGAGATAATAAATTTATTAAAAGAAAACCTAAGATGTTTTGTCAATGGATAGTAATAAGTTGGTTTTTATTGTTTGTTTGTTGGACATTATTTGTGTTGTCCCCAACACTCCAACAGCATATGAGCTTTTCAATATACCAACACCATGTCTAATGTCAATTGGATGCAATACTCGAATTGTGGAGCTGTACTACACTTTTAATAAGTCTCCAGAACCAGAGTAAACTTTAGTTTAGTTCATTAAGGGGTGTGCTGTAATGTGTGTTGCTAAAAGTTCTACTTAAGATTTGTAGGTTTGAAACTACACAGTTGAAGCTCCAAGTTATCTTTTTGCACCATAGTTCCCTTAGATATAGTCAAAACAAGCATTCCAAATTACTAAGATTAACATTAGTAGTATAAACTACACATTAGCTCAATGCACAACATTCAAAAACAACAACAAGCTATAATTTAACAGTTCCTTAATTCATTACACGCCAATACTTTTGCATAGTGAACAATGTCAAATATCACAGTTCAAGCACGGTGAAGCTTGAAAATTATAGAAAAGCAAAAATCATGCAAAAATCATATCAGTCAAACGCAAGGAATGCTGGAAACTTACCCTATCTTCGGGGTGAAAACAGGGATGAATAATCCCATTCATGTCAAGGTAAAGATTGTCATACTCGAGGCCGTTCGGGTTAGGCTTGCTGCTATCCACCGGAATGGTGACGCCATCGATCACCACAGCCTCTTCCTCAATGGCGTCCACCACCACCATGGGGTACCTCTCGGCCAGCCATCTGTAGAACGCCGGAACTCCCATTGCTGGTCAAACCAGCTCCGTCCCCAACCTAACGGATCTCCAGCCAACAGTGCACCGATAAAGAAAGAGAAAGAAAAAAACTCGAATGCAGAGCAAAAGGAAAACCCTAACCCCAACGCAATTTCCAGATACAAGGACTGTGCAAAGACGACGAGAGAGGTGAAGAAACCGCGGTTCGAGTTGTGTGTGAGGTTTATGTAGGTTGGTCTGCAAGTTTGATATAATAGGGAAAGGGAATTAGGGCACGATTTATCAATGGGACAGTATGGTATTGAAGAGACGAGAGGGTGGGGCTATTTCCTATTTGTGTGTTTCAGAATCAGATGGGTATCTGGGTCGGATCTGACTTTACCAGAATCAGATGGGTTTTCGTGACCCGTAGAATACAGCATGAGTACGGACTTGCAAGTGTAGTTCCTAAGCTTCCACTAATTTATTAACCATTTAAACCTGAAGTCAATTTTCTTTTAAACATGCACTAATATTTTATTACTTCAAATTAGATGATAACAAAGATAAGTTTGATAAAGAAATCGAAAATCTAACTAATTCATATGTTCACAGATTAACCCAATAGCTAAAAATTCGTGAATAATCAGAACAAATGCATTAGATTAATTTTTTATCAGTATGGATAATCAAGTTGAAGACACTGAAATCATTTCATCTAGCTCAAAGAGCACGAATAATTGACAATGATTGCACTTAGAGTTCAAATCGACCACGTGAGTGTTTTGCCAACCATCTATCGCCACTGTCGTGTATGTCATCTAATTCGACGGCAAACTCGAAGGTTGATCTAATGACTAACCAAATCACCACCGCCTTTCAAGCCCCCTTATCATTCTCTGCAACCGCCTCCTAGTTTTATGTGCGCACACCATCCAAAAAATCTACCACGAATCTACGTCGTCATTCTGCAAACCAAAACAAAACATTAACTTACTATTAAGTAAGAGCTCGAGAAAAACCGCAATTTACTACATGCAAATCCAATATATTATCGCAGCTCTAAAATTAAAAACAGTTGTAGCCGAACAATAAATCATAACCGAGGCTCAAAACGACAAAGAGTAAGAGAGACAAAAACTTTATTAGTCAATTTAAAATAAATGAAAAAAATAGATTGCTGAAATCAATTTTAATACAAAACATAAAGTTGGATGAGCAAGTTGGCCTATAGGGGTGGACAGAAGATTCTCCTTTTGCTTTCAAGAATCAAGACCAAGGGTCCAAATCCTCACTGGTCCCCAAAGCCATCTCCAAATTCCTGCATTTGGTTGAGATAGAGAAATGAGAAACACCACCACCACCACCACCACCACCACCAATTCTATTCCCACAGACCAAAACCCAGCACTGAGGTGAGCTCACATCCACAAAGCTTCACAACCACAA
>JAYMSZ010001023.1:0-15906 GCA_036897665.1 Pelargonium citronellum | reverse complement strand
TTAGTTAATAGAATTGATCATTGTGTACTTTTTTTTTATTAATTCTAACCCCTGTACTTTTCATTTTTTTTAATTTGGTCCAAAGTTGACGCGGAAAAATGATGTGGCATATTTGCTGACGTGGAGGTAAGTGACCGACACTAGCAGGTCATTTGGACCAAATCAAAAATTTTAAAAAGTAAAGAGGTCAAACCAACTAAAAAAACTACTCGAAGGTCAACTCAATAATTTCAACAAGTACAGGTACTATGATGACAATTTACCCAATATTTAATTGAAAAATTAGAAAGAGAGAAAAAATAGTTGGGTAAACAAGTAAGTAGCTAAGAGAGTGCTAGTGCTGAAGCAGAGAAAATTGGTTGCTTACTTACCGAGGTTGAAGACGATGCAGTGGTACTTTGTCGCCGTTCTTCTCACCATCCTCACCAGTTCTCAGGTTAGCCTATCATAACCCTAATTCCTCTTTCAGTTCCGAATCTCAATTTTGAGCGCAATTTCTGTTTGGTTGATCTGTTTATGATTTTCTTTTATCATGAATGAATCTGAATAGCTCTTGATGATTTTGGACCTAAATGTTAGCTTGATCTGAGCGCAAATCGTCTTTTATCTTCAAATTGCTTCTGTTCGAAGTCAGCTTATTATTGGTATTCTATAATTTGTGATTTACTGTCATTTTGTTGTTAGTAGTTGCATTTGCATTGGTTTGATCCAATGGAAATGATTGAATCATCAAACACCTACACGATCTGGTTGTTTACTTGCATCTATTGAATGAAAGAACCAAAATGTGACTAACATTTATGTAAATGTTGTGGCACAATCCTGATTATTTTCCCTTCCAAAATTGCCCTATACTCAGTCACTCACACGAAGAAGATACACAAAAGTTGAAAGAGCAAATTTAAACGTGGATGGTAGTAGTTGAAAGGATACATATTATTGTTTGTGTTTTGATTTTTCCTTTATATTTTTATGCCGAATGACAGGGAATTTTAACAACTCTTTCTCAAAGTAAAGGAGTGTATAAGTATGACTATGCAACCGTTCCATTTCTTGCTGAAGTTTTCAAGGTACTTCACGTGGATCATTTAGTTTGTTAGTGTATGCCAATTTTCTTATCAATTTAAATGATAATTTCTTTAGTTTTCATTTTCTAGTCGGCCACTGGTTTCATCTAGTATCCATTCTTTTGAACTACAGCTCATTGTCTCTAGTATACTTCTTTGGAGAGAACACAGAACATCACCTTCTACAAGGATGACTACAGATTGGAAGAGTGTTCGTTTATATCCAATCCCTTCAATCATATATCTTATTCACAACAACGTCCAGTTTGCTACTTTGACTTATGTGGATACATCCACATATCAGATAATGGGTAATTTGAAGATTGTCACCACTGGCATATTATTCAGGTGGCCACCTTGCAGTTTTAATCTTAATTTGCTGATTGTTTTGCATTTTGGTTTTTTCTTGCACTACATTTTATTACTAAATATTTTTGTTTTTTACTTGCTATCTAGAACAGGTTTTTCCATATCATTGATTGATGTGTTATTTTTAATTCATGCACTAGGCTATTCCTGAGGAGGAGGCTATCTAACCTGCAATGGATGGCAGTTGTTCTATTAGCCGTCGGAACAACCACAAGCCAGGTGACAGCAAGAAACTTTTCTAGAAAATTATTTGATGAATGGCAATTTTTTTTTTTACTTTATCTACATGGTGCTTTTATTCGCTCATGGGGACAATAATCTATCTGCTCTCGTTTTAGTATTTAGTTGTAGCTTACTGTTGAGTGATTGTTCCTTTTATCACTGTAGGTCAAAGGTTGTGGAGAAGCTTCATGTGAATCTTTGTTCTCTGCCCCTATTCAAGGTTATCTATTCGGCTTGCTATCCGCTTGTCTATCAGCATTAGCTGGTGTCTATACGGAGTTTCTGATGAAAAAGAATAATGATAGCTTGTACTGGCAAAATGTACAATTATATACGTAGGTATCTTTTCTCCTCACTATGGCTTTTTTTCTAGTAAACATTAATTATCTGATATTAATATAATTTATAATTATAACTGCTTTTGCTACCTTCAGTTTATCTATATCATTGTTGAGTTGTGGAAGGAATTTAGTTCGTTGTGCTTGCTGTTCTCAAAATATTGCATACTCACCAAGATAGAGTTCTTATTAAAGCAACATTTGCGCTAAAAAAATTCCTCGATATTGTTCTTCTTTCTCAGGTTTGGTGTTATTTTCAATATGTTACGGCTTGTCCTAGATGATTTCAGTGGTGGATTTGATAAGGGACCTTGGTGGAAACGTCTCCTCAATGGATATAGTATTACAACTTGGATGGTGGTTCTAAACCTTGGATCTACTGGGTTGCTGGTATCCTGGCTGATGAAGTATGCTGATAATATTGTGAAGGTAATAGTTATTTTTACTTTGGGACTACTATCAGTTGTTTCTTTGATGTGTGTCTTTTGGGACCTTCCTTATTGGTGTGTCGGTAATGCATTATATGAACAGCATCATAGGCATCATAGTAGTCAACATACAGGCTTGAAGAGCTAAAATATGTACAGTTGTCCACTTACTGATTATGCATGTGACAAAAAAATGCTCCAAGTATAGATTAATGCTTCATGAATTGCACTTTGGCTTACAACCCTTGATTTCTGGATTTATTATGGGAAATGATATTGATTCAATGGACTTGCATGTGGCTGCTAAATGTTACTTCCTATTCCTGGGTAAATAATGCCCTTAAGACCTTAACCTGATAAAAGTATAATTATTCCCGGTTTTGTAATTATTAATGAATGTGATTTCCTACACAAAGCCTTGGTGTTTAAGAGTCCAACTTGAGTCCATGTTAGCTACTCAAGTCACAAGTGCCTATAAATTTTGATATGTCTGTCCTTGTTCATTTTGATAATTTCAGGTGTATTCGACATCAATGGCAATGCTGCTGACGACAGTGCTGTCTATATATCTTTTCAATTTGAAGCCTATTCTGCAGGTTAGTCTTCATGCCTCGAAAAGTAATAAAAATATATAATTTTGAGGCTCCCTCATGTATAGCATTGATAATCCTTCCCTCCCTGCTTTTCATGTTGCTGCAGCTTTTGCTGGGAATTATTATCTGTATGATGTCACTTCACATGTATTTTGCCCCTCCAAAGATGTTACTGGATTTGCCACCAACAGCAAAAACTGATCCCGAGAATCCAGAAGTTGCTGTTGTACGAAAATCAGTCTCCTGATGTAGCTGTGCGACAGATCAAGGAACGTAACGCATATCAGTTGCATGCCACTGGAAGTTGCTGCTAAGAATCTGATAACCGGGATGTTATTGAGGCAGGTTGGTCATTACACTACACACAGAAAAAGATTCATCCTGGATACAGAACCATCCTTCAGACTTGTCTACTATAATCCAGGACCAGTGATTACTAATTTTGTACTACTAGAAGAGCAAGAGCTGGCAAAGGAACAAACACAAATTGTACTGAACCTTACTGTTCTTAACTTCAGAGTTAAACAAGAAGAATTTAACTGTCAATTTGTCCAGACATATATGGAAAGTGTATCAACATTTTACAAAATTCTTTCTTGCACTGATTACCGCGTAAATTTCCCTTATTCATCTCCCTTATCCCATACGATTACTGGGCACATCTCGGACTACTTGCGAATGCGACTGGGTTCACTATTTCGAGAAAGAAATTGCTGCGCCACGCCTACCATGTAATCAGAAAATTCTAGCCACACATTATATTTTGAGCATTTATGTTGAGACTCTGATTGATGTTTTTTTCGTCGATGCAGTGAATAGTGGCATTGAATTATCCGCATGCACGCATTCAAGAAAACTGTCGAAAGGCCTTTGGCTAATCTTTCGCTTTCAGGACATCAATGCTCTCTATCTACAAACCGCCTCTGTGATGCCTATAAAAGGCGAACTTGGCATCAACACTTATGCAGCTTATCAAGTTCATTAGACTGAAGTGAAGATGATGAGTACCGGAAGTGCCTTTGCTGGAGTAGCAATAAGGCCAAATGGGCAGCTACAAGCAAGCCGGAACGAGTTCCAGATGCCTCTGCACTATCCGAGGTACAAAAAGACCGATTACGAGACCATGCCTGAATGGAAAGTTGACTGCCTCTTGAACCAGTACGGCCTGCCCGTTGCCGGAGATGTTATCTACAAGAGGAAGTTTGCTATGGACACATTCCTCTGGCCTTCCCAGAAATGATCCATCACTAGTCACTACAATAATAATAAGAAGAACAATAATGCATAGTATTATGATGTTAAATAGTAAAAGCTTACATGACAATCTTGTACTAGCTTTATGTTTAATATTGCTTGTTTATGTGTAACATATATGTACTGAATTTAAACTTATGTTTTATGCAATCAATTGACAGCTTTATTACCAAAATATAATGGTTCATAGTAGAATAAGTCTGTCACCTAAAGACAACTTTATTTGCAAATCAGATCATGAATTTTTTTTCCTTTTGAGAAGTGACGGGACAGCGGCAAGAAGACTCGAACTTGAGACCTCAAAAAAAATACAAAGTGCATCAACCACTTGACCCAACATGCCTGGGTGCAAATTGGATCATGATGGTTCATGGTATAGGATAATAACGATAGTTAATGATGATACCGACACGTATATAAAAGAATGTTAATATAGTAAGTTTGGCACCACAAGTGTAGATCAATTCTAAGTAGTTGGTCTCTCATTTATTATGAAATTTACAAGTGACCTCTACCATACGGCATGAACTCTAATAATGTCTTTCTAGCTAGGAAATTCATTCTTAACCAACACAAATATGGATATATCTATATATTATATGCACGTATTTGTCTGATGAGGATGAATATGTCCTCTTCTTCTCATGATCTCGAGAGCTCCTTCCCGCCTTTTTCGTTGCTCCTCCTAGACTTGTAAAACAAGGTTTCTGTTCGCGAAAACTCCTCCGACGTTCAAGTTGGATACCTCTCAGGATAATCATAATCTTAGCGTTTAGAGTTTAGTCATTTTCTCTTCACTCCCCCTTCAAGTCGTCTCTTGTGGGCCGCTCTGACGTGAGACTTTATGGTGGGCTCGGTGTGGGCCAATGACACATTGTGAGGCCCATTTTGATGTGTTTTGCGAGGTTGGGATGTCTCTCCTCCACAGCCCTCACGCACGTGGGTACCTGTATGGATAGGTTCAATAACAGGAAACAGTAGTAATGGTTTTGAAATGGCAATGTAGGTAGGAATTAGGATAAGACAAAGGACATTGTGGTGGGACAGAGGCTTATCCTTCTGTTTAAGTTTCTAGTTTTCAGGACAAAGATGGCTCAAACTTATCTTTTAAGGTGGCGCAATGGTCAAGACGCATATCTTCATGTAGGTGGTCGTGAGTTTAAATCTCATTGCGTCAGGTGAGATTGGGTTAAAAAGGGAGAACTACCTCTATTGTGTAGCTCAACTTTAAAAAAAATTAAAAGAAAAAAGTTATTAAACACTCGTATGATCAGTAGCAATATCAGCAGTAGTAGGTTTTAAAATATTAGCGGTTGAGCTTGATCAATGATGCAGAACAACCATGGCATTCTTATAATAAAAAATAGTGAATGATGTGTAGATTTTAGTGTACCTTATTGTAAACCATTAGAAATGCTGTTAGGAGTTGTGTTGTTTAATTAGAAGGTAACTTTGAATGATGATTGGAATTCGCTGGCAGAGGCTTTGATTTGTTCAAAAAGAAGATTTTGTAAGAGAACATATAAATTAATGTACAAAATACTGAAAATAGGAATGTTTTGTTGGCATGCGCTGGCTGCTACCTACTTCCTTAACCAGCCATTAGACCATATTCAACAACATATACACAATCCAATTACTTGTGTACATATATTTAATGATCATATATTATTAATGCAACAATTTCGCACCCAAAAAAAAGTAAGATAAATAATAAGAGAGATATTTCTCACATTTACTCAAAGTTGTCCTATACTTCTTCCAAGTTCAATGTGAAAATTGAAGGCTCGAGTCTTTTGGGTTAAAATTGGATCGAAAATGAGTTTAAATTAAAATAGTCAAATTTGACCACTGACCATATATCACTCGGTTGTATGATTCCGGTCGTACTAGATCACTCCCAATTGGTTGATGTGGTCACAAATGTGACCCTTCAAGACACGCGTGCTCACACACGCATCCCCCTCACCAAAGCCTCTAAGATGTGGGCCCCCCCACACAGCCCCCACACGTCCACCTCCAAGTGAGGTACGAGCCTACGACTTAAGTCTGACCTTGAGATATTAGACCACATGAGCCTCCAAGATGTCAACATGTTTGCGTCCTCAAAACCTCTCTAGACAACGCATACCCATTTGGTAATCTTCCAGACTCCCGTATTACGCCCTTGTGTAAATATGCGTGAATGTTCTGGACATGGTACTCCATGAAACAACTTCTTAGACTCGGTCATCTGATGATCTCTAAGGCCCTAGCGCCTCATCGTTGTGTCATTGTGATGTCATCATCGTTGTGTCATTGTGATGACATCGTTGACATGTCATCAATAGGCGCCAAAACCATCGAACTTGAGTGGAACCAAAATCTATTTTAACGGTAACAGATTGGAGAGAGACTCGACCTTAACTATTTTATTTGAAGTTAGCATCAACATCACAACTTTATATAAACAAATAAAAACAGTATAAAAGTGAGCACACAACAGTACATAATTAACTACAGTCAATTAGCAGGCCGGCTGGATGGTGCTCGACATCGACTGAAGCTGAAACAATTCGGGAAGAATTTAATCGGATGAAAGACGAAATAATCGGAGAAGAATTGTAGTTAGGACCGTGCTCAAGGCGTACATCTATCTCTCTGTGAAAGACCGTGATTTCAACTTTCATTAAATCAGATAAGATTGAGCTTTGGATTAGAAAATGAGAGACATACGTGTATCTCAGTAAAAAAAATCATTCAAGTTGGACTGTAACTCCATTTATAAAAATAGAGATAAAAAAACGAAATAATGGGAGAGGGAATCAGGCACATGGCGCCAAATAAGGTCACAGACTGTGAAACTGAATTTGAATAATGTGGCCAGAGAGGCACATGGGCTGCTTTTGGCTGGTCCTCACCACCTCCTCTGCTCTGTATCTTCAACTTTTTTTCTTCTTTCTCTTACCAATTACCGGCTTTACCGGTATTTCCTCTCCACCTTCAAAATCTCAAAACATTATAAGACTAATTTCTGGACCAAAAATCACCATCGCATCAATTTTTCATTCTCCCAATCTGGGCCTCTTGTGTGATCTTAGACCTCTGCTCTGCTCCTCTCCCCTCTGCGACCCCTTCGCAGAGGTTTGTTCTTCTTCCTCTTCTTCTTCTACATTTTTTTGAGAGAGAGATTGCAGGCAGAGAGTAAAAATGGCAGTTCCAAGGGTTACATTTGGATTCATGGCTGCTATTGTTGCCGTCCTCGTGTTCGCTATCGCCTTTCCTGCCACCGTCCAAGCCGACTCCATGGCTCCCGCCCCTGCTCCCACCAGCGACGGTGCACATTTCAATTCTCGTATTGTTTCCAGATCTGGGGCTCCATCCACATTACATGAGTAATGACTTACGGGTTTTGTTTTCTCGTTTCGTTATGTTTCAGGAACATCTATTGACCAAGGGATTGCGTACGTGTTGATGTTGCTGGCTCTGGCATTGACATACATGATTCACACAGCTGACTTGTGCTGCTTCTGAGTTTATTTTACTAAGAACAAGATTCAAGAGCTCAATTTGGGTGCCAAATAGGGAGGAGGAGCACAGCAGCGGCAAAGCTAAGCAACACAGGGTTGGCATATTTAGTAGGAAAGGTTTCGGGTTAGATGGGCGTCAATGAAGCATCCCATGTGTGCTCAGTGTTGTGTGATGGGTCTCTATGTATGCAAAAATCCTAACTTTCACAATAATAAAAAATGAACCTACGGTTTCTGTCAATATCTGTTTGCAAAAGATTCAACTATTGTGTTCATGCTAAGGTGTTCAAACATAAAAGGCTTCGCCATAAACTAAACAATATATCTAACTTCAACTATTGTGTTCATGTTAAGGTCTTCAAACATAAAAAGATTCGCCATAAACTAAACAATATATCTAACTTCTAAACTAGTAGCATTTAGGGAATTGAGGAAGCTCCTTCCCGTTCGTCATTCATGTATTATCTAATATTTTCAAAGTGATTTATGACAGAAATGTCAGTCATCATTTAAGGCTTCCAATTTACCAATTCAACAAAAGTTTGGACAGAATCAAATGAGAGAAGCACTTAGCTAACTACATGTGATTTCAAAATTCCTTTGTGGATTGAATTACAATGCAAGCATCTATGTTTTTCCAATTCCCATTAGAACAAGAATATGTGAGTGCAACAAGTTTGTCATCAATCACTATCAAAACAGCCTAAGAAAAACACCACCTTTAAAACAGTCACGCTTTCTTGCTGGTTGGCTTTGCTTGCTGTAGGTTCTCATCTGCTAGTGAGAATTTTGTCACTTTCTGCGTAGCATAAAATGTATAACAAGATGAGAGAAATGAAATGAAAGCATGAGACAGAATATATGTATAAACAAGTAGTAAAACCAACTCAGTCACTTGATACGTATTTCTCTTCAATTGCTAAGGTATGAAGCAGACAGAAAGTCCATAAAAATTTCCTAGGACAGCTAATGAAAGATCCCCAAGGTTACAGGCCTTCAGCCATCACTTCATTGATAATTTCCTATAGGGGTAATTTGAGAAGGTGACAACAAGATCGGCTTAGGAGAAGCTAACGTGAAATGAGTTTCCACAAGTTGGTAAATTTGAAAATTGGTACAGAAATTAAGCTTTGCATATCAGGCATTTTAGATACATTTTCCAATTGAATTTACAGCTGCTATTCTCGGTAAGCACATGGAATGTCAGGGTAACCTATTCTACATACTGTCATTCCCAAGCAGCACACTAAGGAGAATAGGTATGAAAAAATGGTGATTGAGGACACACTATCAAGTCATCACTTCAAAGCCAGAAATTACTGCAACATATCATAATTATTAAAAGCAAACTTTCAGATTTCTATATGCTCGAAGAGCTGGACACGAAACTGAATGCCTTCTTAAGCACTTGAAATAATTTTATTTCGTTCCTGCTAAGTTGCTTGGGCAATAAGACAGACTTGTACTCTCATGGATTTTGTTAATTTTGATTACCAGAAAATTCTTTTTTGGAGTTTGTTATGTGACTTGAGCCAACATGGAAAAGACAGTGCTAACATGCTTATGCTGCATCCTAAAACTCTTGTGACAAACTCCACATGATATCCCCTAATAAGACTTGACAAAGGCGATAGACAAGAGGATGGGCTGTTCAGTACTGGTCACTAATGGCATGAAAGAGGCACGTATCATAACGGCTGAACTGACCCGCAATCCAAAAACTAACCTAGTACTACATGTTCTATTACAATAAGACTTCCACATTTTTACATTACAAAGTCATGACTAAGATCTACATCAAGGTAGATACAAGATATTGCACTAATGGCCCTGATGTTATCCATCATATTTAGGCAAAATTAGTTATCTTAAGGGTTAATGTTATAAACGAGCCTCCAACTATACTCGCATGTCATATTTGATCCTCCAACTACTTTTATAATCACCATTGATCCTTAATTCCTTATACTATACATTTATTTAACTTCGGTTTTATACCAAATTTTGCACAAGCCTTAACCTCCATTAATTGAGTGCATATGAAAAATATGACACTAGATTAAACTTAAATTATCTGTTAAATTTTAGATAAAAATAGATTTAAGGACACTAAATCTTGAGATAAGAATCGTTGAAAGAACAATTGTGATTGTAAAAAAGTTAGAGAATCAAATATAAATTTTTGCATATCTCGAAGATCAATAGTGAGTTTAATAAGAACGCATCAAGCAAAAAACATAACTTCATATCTTTGGTTTGGAAAATGCCTATTTTAAGACAAATAAAGGGAAAGGAACAAGAAGAGTAACCACCTTGACCTGGACTGCATAGCAACATCATCAATTTTATAGGCGATAATTGGAATGTGGAGAGAAGCAAAACATAATTTATTTATTTTTTTTGCTAGTATTCTATAACTAGATGGTTACCATTGTCAACTATCATGACTCAGAACTCACAAATGAAAGGGGAAAAAAATCAATTTGAATTTTCAAAATTAATTCAACTTCTGTGCCAAGAAAAATTCACACAAAATTGTAAACGAGTCAGGTAAATAACATCGAATATGCTTCGATCAATAGGTGACATTTGGGGATACAAATAGATCAATAACAGCAACACACTCAATCGAAGTGAACAGAAACTGAAACAGTAAAAGGGAATCAAATTACCTTCTTGAGGACGCACTCACGTAAGGATTGCAAGAGTTTGGTGCATTTTTCTTGGTCGTAAGTCGATTGGGCGACGCAGTTGAGCAGATCCAGCGCCTCCTGTGAGCATATGGGCTGCGCTCGATGTTCGTCCATGGCTTCTTAGGGTTCAGGGTTTATGATTCTTCTTCTTTGAAGAGAAGTGGAGACAGGTCAGTGTGGTTTTCTCTTGTGGTCTGTTTGGTTGCCGAGAAAAGAAAAGGGACTTCCGCTTTAGCGAACCACGGTTTTTCTAGTAGCCTCCAGAGACGCCTGTTGTTTCCACGGTTCTACACTGGGCTGTACGTTGTTTTACGTACTTTCTTCCTTTGTTTGACACCTGTCATTGTATTTACCAGCTGCGTTTTTATTCTAATATAATTTTGATTATTTATTATTTCTCTATTTTTTTCATAATTTTTTTTTCAAATCATTGTCTATTAAATCTAAAAGGATGTCAAAGTAGGTTCTTCAAACGGTTTAAGCGTTTTGAATTTTCTTTGAGTCTCGAGTTCGAATCTCTCTGTCCACGATATGAGTGAATTATTTGAGTTTAAAATAAATTGGAGAACTATCCCAATAATGTGTCTCAACTGATAAAAAGAAAAATCTAAAATGTCCAATTTTGTTCGATTATATATATTTCATCACATGAGTTTATAACAGGATCAGTTTCTTTTCTTTTTTTGAAGTAGTACATTGAGTATCCGACAAGAAATATATATATAATACTCAATTTATCGCTAAATCCAAACTAAAATACCAACAAAATCTACGATGACTCAAACCTGAGACATAACAGTGTGTAAGTGGTGCGATGACCACTTGACCCTAGGGATGTTAGTTACACTATCAGTTTCGATTGTACTATTGTTGTGATTAGACTGATATTTTTTATTTTATTTTAAAATAAATTGCAGACAACAATTTAAAACCGGTCCTAAAAATAGTAATCCTAATAAAAAAACACTTTTCCAAAGCATATAAACACAGGCAAGGCGAAACTAAGTGCCCATCGTTAAACCAAAACGGCAAAACCTTCGTTTTGCCATTCTTCTTCCCCATTTCTTTGTTTTGTACCTATAAAAGGTCACCATTCCATAAAAAACACAAAACCCCAACGACCCTTCTTTTCAACGCAAGAATCCTAGCAAAAGTTAATCAAGAAAATTAATAAAAACATGGGAAAATTAGCGCAGACAATGATCATAAGATTGACGTTAATGGTCGGTGCAATCACGATAATGGCCGGCGGAAAAGCAAGGGCCACCATCACCCATGTGGTCGGAGGAAACCTCGGCTGGACAGTTCCCAAAAATAATAGAGACTACTACGAGGAGTGGGCTAAAAGAAGAACCTTCGGCGTCGGCGACATGCTTCGTAAGCATTTTAGTATTTTTATAAAACTTGGATCGAATTAATACGATATATTTTTCAATATAATCAACTTATTTGCTTGCATGCATGCATGCAGTTTTTAGTTATAGACCGCCGTCCGATAATGTGATGATGGTGAAGAGGGACGATTATGAGCATTGCACGCAAAAAGACCCAATAGATTCGTGGTACTCAGGACAAACGTTGTTGCATCTAGATAAACCTGGCGACTACTATTTCATGGGCGGCGTGGGCTTGCACTGCGAGCTCGGTTCGAGGCTCCATGTTCATGTGATTGATGGACCTGGAAGACCCGGTTTTGACGACTTCGATCTTCACTTCCACCCTGATAGCAAGCGATAGACCTGACAATTCAAGTTGCGGATCTTATCCATGCACATGTTGTGTTGAAAAAATCACGAGTTCATATTTATGTTTTAAAATGACGAAATTTTGTTACATAAGTACATATTCGCTTATTTTACTCATCTCGTTTAACTTCGCAGCCCGCATAGCCAGATATAGCTAGCGACCTAGAATCTAACTCACTCCCATTGTTGTTGGTGAATCTTTAATTGTGTAATCTCTATACATGAGTACGCAGCAAATGATCTAATTGGTATTGTATATTTTATGGTAACTTTTAGTCCTTGTTCCAATCATTACCAATGCATGCTGCAATCATTTTATTCTTGTTAAAAGTGAAATCCACTAGGCTCCCTCAAACTTTCGAAGACCAAAGCTTTAAAGAAAACGACTAGGAACAAATTGAATGGGCCATATTTGGGGTGAGAATACTTCTATAAAAGAAAGGATTGATACAATGTCACTACAAAGCCCAGTTTTGTCATGCTTTATTTGCCTATGGGCTTAATGAAATTACAGATTGCTCCGTAAAATGAGGAAACATTAGTAGTCATCAACTTTCAAAATCATTGTTTTAGTCTCTGAACTAGTTGAAGTTAACAAATTCGTTGACACGCTAAAGGGTTAAATTAAAGTGTTAAACGATTAGCTCAGAATTTAATTGTTGAAATGAAGTATGAAACTCTAGAAATAAGTTGAACTGTTGGTATTTTATAACGATTTTGTATTGGCTCACAATTCTCTGTTTTCCGGTCTCTTTCCAATATGATTTTTTTTGTCTTTGAAAATGTATTTGAGTGCTTAGAGATCTTCAACTCTCATTTTTACATCTCTTCATATTTTTTCTCTTAATTCTCTCTAATACTTTTGTAGTGCATTGATTTTACGTGATAGAAATGTTAATTCTCACATCCAATATGAAATTCATTAAATACGCACTAAGTTTTACTTAACAACGTGATCTGCTCTTCTCAGATCCAATGTTGTAGTTTATCACTTAAGTTTTAAAGTATTTCATGGTGCATCTGTGTATATATATATATATACACCATTTACAACAAAATAGATCTAAATCACACATAGCCCATATCATATATGATCACCTATTTGACAAAAACATTGGATTCTAGATTTTCTTTTTTCACAGCTCATAAGATATTTAAAAGTTACGTATGGACTCACCACCTTATTATGGCACTTATTGAAGACTTTGTATCTACTCGTATATAGTGGGTATCTTTATTAAAAGTGGCTGGGAATGTATTGCTTTCCTAGCTAAGGAGCTAAAAAATAAAACAAAAAGAGAAAAAAGAAAAGGCCAATGGCCTAAAATAAGTACATTTTAACCATCCAAAATGACACAAAAAGAAAAAGAAAAAAGAAAGATAGGAATAAATGAACAATAGAACAATATTATTTATATTATATTATATTATATTCGTTTTGCTAAATCTTTTCTTGAAAATTTTGAATTTAGATTCTTGGTAAATAAATAAATAAAGAAAGTAGGTGTGGGTGGAGCAAACAATATTTATGAATGTCCTCAACAAAAAATCATGAGAGAGATCTAAGTATGATGGTATGTAGCAGATATTCACCATAAAATCTATACAAAAATGTGGTCTCAATCACATTGTGTCGGTAGGTGGAGATGAAATATAGTGTTTAAGTTACAGACCCTACCAGTATCTGCAGCTGCAAAAACCCTATCTATTACTATTATGGAGCCTCCAAGTGACCCAATTCAGACCACATGTGATTGATTTTTATTTCTTTTCAATGTCGAAAACAATGGTTCCTAGTTTTTGAATAAATAATAATGGCTTCAAAGAAAATGAAATGACATAAATTTCGTACAAGTACCTCCTGCACTTACGGTCCAATTTCATCTACTATAGTAAATACAAACCGAGTTGAATTTAATTATGGTGTGCCCTTTATATACACGAGTTCTTTTTTTCATTTAAGTTGGTTGTTATTAATGGAGTTGGCTTATCTACTCTACTCATCACAATTCAATGCATTTTCTCTATGTCTTTATGAATCTACAATGTGTTTTAGCAAATTTGCATTTGAGTGATACAAATAATGGATGCTATGGCATTCTCTAAAATTAACAAATCAAATTATGTGTAAATAGAGATCCATGGTTTTATCAACTTGATTAGAAATAAACAAGCATTAAAAAAATTCACAAAATATGTTTTGTTAGTTAAATTTAAGTGAAAATCAAATTTTCGTGACATGTAGATCACGTGATTTGTTGTTTAACTATAGTTCTCAAACTATCCTTCATAATTTCGACTCCATTTAATATTATTGAATAAGTACTTTTATTCAAAGAGTATTGTGACGTGTGATCATGAGTTAACGCTCTGTGAATGATTCGAAGTTTCTTAACATTTCGAGAGGTTGTGACAAGTTCACGTAAATCAAGATGTAGTTTATCCAACAATTAGTAATGCTTTGAGCTTGGCCATATATTTTTTGGTTTAATACTATGAGATGTTTTAAGTGGGTCCGCAAACTTGCGGCAGACAACTTTGAGCCGTTTATCCACACCCAGACTAATCCTCATTCGAGGCTTGGTCACAGACTCACAGGTTAAAGTTATCACCTCTTCCCATGAGTGTGTTGAGCGGAGATCGAACCCTAGTGATCTTCCCACTCACGCAGCTCTATGCTACTAACTGCGCCACTTCCCTTGAATTTTGACCATATTTTAAATGATAAAAGAAATGTGTAAACTTAATATAGGTAACTTTTCATATGGAAATAACACTAATAGAATCTTTTAGAGGTCAAGAATCTACTGATTTTTGAAAAATAAAAAATGTAGGTTGAAATAAAGACATGGGTGTATGGTAAGTAACATGAGATAGGCAAAGCATGGGTTGTGATGATTAATGGTCCACCAAACTCCACCTACCACGCTGCATCCACCTGGCCAAAGCCCACAACCAAGTGGGCCTAGGCCGTCGATGTGGATTCGATTTGGGCCCACATTTACTGTAGATTTTAGTGGGACCACATACCAGCATGAGCTGGATCGAGCCGGTGGGGACCAGAGGAGAGGCGGGGCCAGAGCAGGCCAAGTGGCGAAGCTTTGACATGACGTGTAGGGTGGTGATTGAGCTGTAGAATAATTAACAATCAAGATCTTTCACGATTTTTCCCTTTCGGGGACTGATTGGATCTGCAACGTTTTGGAATGTCTTGTCAAATCCAACTGTTGCTTGCTTTGCTCCTTACTGAAATTTTTTGTTCCTTCATAACCAAAAACCAGCTCTCCGTGAGTCAAAAGGTCAATATTTTTCGTAGAAATGATGACGTGGAACTAGTGGGCTTTGGTTAGTGTTGTTGCTAATACTAATGGCATCCACAATGGTTAGAGCATCCACAGTGATTACACTCTATAGTGTGTAATAGAGTAGGTTCATAATTGCCACATCATCAAACATTTTTTTTGTTGAATCAACATCCACAATGGTTACACTCTAATGAGTGTAATAGCATTAATTTTAAAATTATTTTTATATTTTAAAATTATTTGTTTGTTTGTCTTTTTGTAACTTTGAAACTATTTTTTTATGATTTGCATAAAAAAATAAAAATTGACAAGTGTCAAATACAATCATGTATTATGTGTGTAATATATATTACATGCATAATGCATAATTACATTACACAATG
>JAYMSZ010001022.1:0-15910 GCA_036897665.1 Pelargonium citronellum | reverse complement strand
GAAAACAAATATTAAGTCAAATGTATCCACAATTATTATAACAATGCCCAAAATCTAATGAATTTTATTGAATATCATAAAAAACTTTATTTAGTCGTAAATGTTCTTGTATTGATACTACAAATCCAACAATCAACCCACTTTAAATTTGAATATAAAAATAAAACAAAAAAATTATAAGTCTATAATTCAAGTAAAAAAACATATTTCTATAAAATTTTAGAGTTAAAAAATTCCGTATGAGATTATATAACTACGATGCACGAGGCTCACATAAATATTGATATTTAATTAGTAAAACTTTACTAACCTTGAATGTATTGCGGTTTTTGTGAACTTAAAGTTGAGTATGTTATGCGTCTATGAGTGGAGTGTTGTGTGTTAGAATTGTGCTAAGTTGTATTAAAGTTTTTTTTTTGTACTTTTTGTTATTGATTTAGTGAATTAGAAATAATAACTTCATGTTGTGGTAATGATAAAATTTAAACTATAGTGGATAATAATGGACTTTAAGTGCAATTTTACAAAATTGTATTATAATTGAAGAAATTGTGGTGTAATATCTTAAAATTTTGGGGTGTCAATTAAGAGTTTTAATTTTTTAATAGAAAAATCTATATATAAAATTAATATTTTTGTCAATAATGTGGGGTCAATTGACCCCCCCAAAGCTCCTACTAGGTCCGCCACTGTGCAGCCCTAACACAATCATATAGAAGTCCCATGCATAATCTATTCCCATATAGAAGTCCCATGCATAATCTATTCCCTTATTCCGTCTCAAGGATTTTTAGGGTCTTATGCTAAATGTGATATTTAAGCGCATAGAGATTTTAAAACGTGGCCGACTGCGACCGAAATCAATCTGTCAATTCCAGTTATAAACTGTAATTGGTAAATTGTTAAGATGTCAGCAAGAGATCGGTTTCGGTCTAATTTTAGCTCGGTGTCAATCGGTTTCCATTCTCCGATTACTTATGCACATCCCATAAGAGGGCTACAGCTTTGAGGGTCCCATGCAAACGCCCACTTTGCACTCTCTCAAAGCCGGCCTTATATCGGTTCCAAAACACCAATAGCCTTCACTCAGAAGACACCAAATATATAGTCTTTGCTGCATATCCAATTAAACTTTGATCCAAAACAGGCCCATATGACTGGTTGGGCTAACAAGTAAGCATTATTTGGGTCAAGACTCAAAGAATTCATCTACAACTACAAGAATGATTATGATCTATGGATCAAATCATGCACACTTTTAAGGTCAATGGAACATATATTAATAAAGTATATTTTAGATTGGTGAATTAAATAGTATGTCTAGAGAGTGGAGAGTATGTTTGTGAACAAATATAAATATCTTCTTTTTTACTTAAAATTAAAATAATTGTGAACAGTACGTAAGTTATTTGATTGCTTTCCTTTGTGCCATGTTCTCTTCCACATATGACCGGTAATCACCAACACCTACACATATGAGATGGCCAATTGTTTGGTCTATAAATAAGAGTCCTAAACCCCACAACTAGGCGTTAATGTTATCCCCAAAACCACACATGTTGTGTCTCTCCAATCAACAAAAAGTGATCACAATATTGCAGGCTTTTTCCAGGACAAAACACCATAAGGGAGTTGCAAATTTGAGTTAACAAGAGAGAAGAGACCCACAATGATCGTGATCATAATTAATCTATATTATAATTGAATTCGAACTTAATATAAAATGTACACACCTCATTGGTTATATAGGCTAGGATTTGAGAGCTAGCTAGCTAGGGACAGAGTTAGTTTCAATAAGGTTGTTGATCATTAATTAATGATTCAATTAATGAAACAAGTATTGACACATAATTGGTAGAATGATAGGGGACAGAAAAAAGAGGAGCTTAGAATAACAGAGGGGTATAAAAGTTGGCATGTGATGTGGGCAAAGCTCCCACACCACATGGGTTATTTGAAAAAGAAGAGATTGATAGGATAGAGACTAGAGACTAAAGACTAAAGATTAAAGAAAAGCACACACATCACACAACACAACTAGTAATATATATATGCAGAAGAAATTAAGCTAGCTACTACTTCCAACCGAAACACGAATTTGAGAACTCAAGAGGAGCAAACGCCTTAAGTCACTTGCTCTGATCATAGTTGACAATATAATTGTATATGTTTATTGATGTCCATCATTAATTTACAATTCTATAAACACTTAGTAGGACAAATGGTTGATTTCACTTGATCTCTTGGGGTCTCAGATTCGAGTTCCGATGTTTGTACGCTTACTGATAAAAAAGAAATTAATTCACAATTCTACTAGCTTAGTTTCAAGTATTGTTACTTGCTAACACATGGTAGCTAGGGCCTAGGGTGCTTCTCATAACAAAACTACATATATCTAGTTGTAACAACTCCATTTTAAAGTGATGCATATCACATCAAGAGATGCCAACTTCAAATTAGCAAGTCCTTTACGTACCCTTTTAGAAGATAAGATCCCATGCAACCTTATATATTTTGTTTCATGCATGCATGATGCCATGTGAAGTGGAAGGGAGAGGAAGCGTTTACGCTCAATATTCTTCGTGTTTTGTAGTAGAATTTAATCATGTTGACAGTAAGATATAAATACTATGATACTATGTAGAGGGGGAACAGCTAAAAGCTCAATCTGATAAATTAATGTCTAATATGGGATTTGGTGCTATCTCGGTTAGGTCTCTCTACTGTTATTTCAACATCACTCTCAGATCTGTTGATGCAATGGAAATTCAAGTTGCATGGTACCTCTTAAAGTTCTGAGATATTGTTTGTCATGTTGCTTTATGGCATATTTAGTTGGCTCGGAATCAATGCGTGTTTGAGGACACTGGTGAAGAAGTGACATGCACCTTCTCAAAAATCTCCTCCATGATCTTTTAATACCATCTCAACAAAACTCAAAGACAATTTCAACTCTTTATCGTGGCCCATCAGTTGCTGGATTGCTAATCCCGTTCATGCTCTATCATTTCCTTTTCTTTCTTTTTTTTTCGGTCAAGCTCTGTTTGTGCTCTGATGTAACTTTCATATTTTTGTTTCAGACGTTTGTCCTTTGTTTTTTCTTTGAAAACCATTAATAAAAGTATTTTGTTGGTATATAAAATGAATAGTGGTTTAGAGGTGGGACATCAAAAACATTGAAGCATACGTTTGTGTTTGTGAAGGACAATGTTGGTGGGTGGTGGAAATTGGGAATTATGGAATAGTGAGAAAGATAACATTGTCCATCACTTGTGTTTGTGATCTCAAAGTGGTGCCTTTTATATATAGTCAAGAATGACATGATACACATACAACATATATATATATATATATATATATATTCGGAACCGATCCACACCAAAATGTCACTTTTGGTAACTCTTTTTCTTAGGTTGGTAAAATAGGGATGAACGTAATCAAATAAAAGAATTCTCCCACAAGCTATGGGAATTGGACCCTAGCTATATGGGCTAGTTGTTGTGAGGTCTGCATCCAATCTAACGGTCGGAAATGGAAAAGGAAGAAGAAGAAAACTTGCATTTGGGATGATCGTATCTTTGTTTTGCAGCCTTTTCTTTTAATTTAGAGCTCTCCTCACTTGTATAATATATGGGTATTCTTCATTGTAAAGGATTCAGAGAAGTGATGAGCAAAGAATGAGTAGTGATGGGGTTGGAGATGGAGAGCTTTGCTTAACTTGCAGTCTACCACATCAAGAAACAAGGGCATATATCAACACCATGTACGTACACATGGTCATGGTCATGGTCCTTTCCCTCTTCACTCTTAATTCAAACAAAACACAACTATTTAATTATTTACTATTTGTTTTTTCCTCGGGTTTGGAAGCTTGCATTGTCTGGATTTGAAACTGTGGATAGACCAAAGAAACGTGGATCGTTTGATCATGACATTGATGTGTGATTTAACTGGTAATTAATTATTAATTACAACCAAATTCGTTATCCCAAGAAACTGCTGATTTGTTAGTTTCTTGAGATTCCTCAATTTGGATTAATAAACAAACATCAAATGGGTTATGCATTGCATGGTACTATTAAGAGTCTACCACTCAAAATCCATTTTCTTGACTTGTGAGGGTTTCTTGATTCTTGTTCTTTTTTACTATAAGTAAGTGCTTGAATTTGCTACTGATCTTATCATATTTTACACACAACACTGCTTTAAAAGTCACCAGAAAAGACGGCTCATACTTCGGAGGCAGACCCCTCACCAGGAGGCATATAATGGCTTCAAATTAAGTGAACCTCACTCTTCATTAACCTTACCTTACTGTTCTCAACACAACACACTCTCTCTCTTCTTCATGTCTTGCTAGCTTTTAGGGTTTCTCAGTAAAGAAACCAGCTTGAGCTGTGTTCTAAGTACTTAACATCTTCTCTCTCTCCACTTCTTGTCTTCAACCTAGCTTTTAGGGTTTTCTCAGTGAACCTGCAGTTTGAGAGTAGATTGAGATGGAAGAGAGTGGTGAGATATTGGAGGAGATAATGTTGCCAGGGTTTAGGTTTCATCCAACTGATGAGGAGCTTGTTGGGTTCTATCTCAAGAGGAAGATTCAGCAGAGGCCTCTCACCATTGAGCTCATCAAGCAGCTTGACATTTACAAATATGATCCATGGGATCTTCCAAGTAAGATGTTCATCAACCCTAAGTTTCATGTTTCTTAACTTCAAATCATGTTTAACCCATGTTGAAACCCTAACAAGAGAACCTTGGTTAGAAGAGAAAAAAGATGTCATATATTATTAATGACATTATATATAATATTAGACTTGTCCATTCAGATTTTGAGTCGAGTTTTTTTAATTTTTAGTTGAAAATACTTGATCCGATTTTGAAAAGATGAATACACGGACACACACCCACATGCACATAGCTCACATATTTGTAGATGTGGTTGAATTGTAGAAGAAATCTAAGTGTGCAAATGGTGATTATTCTAACTCTACAAAACTACAAATCAACACCCCATCAAACCATCTCTTTGTGAACATAACTTTTGATGAGCATTATTTGTATCACATAAGTGTTTTTGTTATTTTGTTCTTTTAAATCACTTTGTATCTGAGACGTTGACACATACATAACACATTTAGTACATTTACATTTTCTTGCAGACATTTAGAGTTTTATGCGTATATATTGACAAGTTATTTGTTTTGTTGCATGATATATTATATTAGAGTTGGCACCTAGTGGAGAGAAAGAGTGGTACTTCTTCTGCCCCAGAGACCGGAAATACCGAAACAGTGCCCGGCCGAACCGAGTAACCGGAGCCGGCTTTTGGAAAGCAACCGGAACGGATCGGCCCATATACTCGTCGGAAGGTTCCAAGTGTATTGGGTTGAGAAAATCCCTAGTTTTCTACCGGGGCCGAGCTGCGAAAGGGGTCAAAACCGACTGGATGATGCATGAGTTTCGCTTGCCTTCACTCACTGACCCATCAGCTCCAAAGAGATTCTTGGACAAAACCATCCCTGCAAATGTATAGTACCTCTACACTTTATGACTAGTTTTCAATTTTCTTTTATAACAAAATGAAACCTTTTTACAAAAATCAATGATTTAAGTCTTTTCTATTTTGACATCTTCTCTCGAACGAAAATAAGGACTAAATACTTAGTGTCGCAGTTGGCTACACAAGCTAAAAATAGGGACTAAATACTTAAGTGTAGTGTCGCAGTTGGCTATACAAGCTGTGGGAGTTGAAATAGGGTTTGCATTCGATTCCCACTGAGAAAGGATGAGCTTTAAATGTGACTTTACCTTCAAACGAAGATTAGCGAGTTTGTGGGCTCGCTTAGAAAACCCATAATTTAGAGTTTAGACCCAAAAAAATAGGGACTAAAATATCATTGACCTCAAAAGTCATTTATTAAAGCTCTGATCATAGACTTCACAAATTAATATACTAACTGAGTTCTCACCTGATTTGAACTTGTTTTCAGGACTCATGGGCAATATGCAGAATATTCAAGAAAACAAACACAACAGCTCACAGAGCTTTCTCTCAATCTTGGATGTCTCCACAACCAGAAACCACAACCTCTAGTCATCATAATCATCACCACAACATGTCATCTTTCACAACAAAAACCAGTTTCTATGGTGACCATAATAACAATGTACAACAATCATCAAGTGCTAGCTTTTCTCCAATATTGGACCATTCCATCAACAACCCAATGGCTCATCATCATCATCATCACTACCAAACTCCCAATAGTACCATCTCTAATGGGCTTGACCTTGCTTCCACCTTCATGTTCTCACCTCTAGACCCATCACCACCACCTCCTAGATGCAGCAGCTCAGTTGTTGATGATGTGTCCTCCATGTTGCTGAACATGTCATCTTCAGTTCTTGGAGGTTTTGGAGAATCATTTTCATCACAAGATCAAGATCAATGCAACAACATTAATGGGTTCTCTTTATTGAGTAGTTTGATACCTAACCATCATCAACATGAAATGCAATCACAAGGGAGTGATGGATCAGAGGAGATCAATGATCTTAATGGTGTGGTGTTGAGGAACATTCATGGTGATGAGGAGCAGTGGAATATTGGGTTCCCATTGATGAATATTGTGAGTCCTCATGATGCATGGAAGTCAAGTTTTGTGTGGGACACTTCACCATGTCCAACTGAGATGTCCACTACCAAGTGCTATACTTGAACTTTTATATAAAAAGTTTTAATGATTATTTTATATATCTTTTGTTTTCTGTTTGATTTCACATTAGGTGAAGAATATTTTGACATTACCAATAGAATATTTTTGTAGGCTCTTTGGTTGTCAAACCAATATTTAAGGAATTCACATCTTGTGCCTTATAGTTAGTTTAGTAGTAATCCACAATTCATTATTTGCATAACAATATTGAGTAGTCTTTTTTTTATGTATCTCTGGTGATATATTTTTCTCGTGTATTGTTATCATGATCTCTAAATTGTAATAAATAATTGAAACGACCTATGATAAAAGAATCTAGTGTCACATTACTTACATAAAAACAATGTAAATAGAATACATATACAAATTATTTCCAAAAATTTAATCAGTAATTGTATTTTAATATCAAAGAGTCTCAGTTAAAGACACAAGAAATACATATAAACATGTTCATAAACTTAATGAAATAAATACGAAGGTTAAATCATAAGACGACGCCTTCTCCTTGACTTAACTGATTTTCAGCGCATTACGTTATTAAAAAAATCACATATTTATATATAAAAAATGTTTTTTTTACTATAAAAAAAACCATGAAAATTATGACTAACTAGAACAAGTTAAATAAAAAAATAAGTACAAGCCAACCCACTTTGGCTAGATTGATACATAGCCCAAATCTAAGGCCCATATTGAGTTCCATGACATTTCCACTGCAAGACCTTTCATTTGTTTCTTCTGTTCAAACTTCAAAAAACAAGACCTTTCATTAATTTGTTTCTATATACAAGTTGTAGCCTCCAGTATAAGAGAGAAAAAGGGGTTTGTGATGAGATTGTCTTCAACTTCTTGTCCAAGAATTCACCTCTTTTTAACATTATCTTCAAATATTTGCAAACTATGTGGACATTAGGCTAAACTAAGCAGCCCAAGAAAATCAAGAATAACAAACCCCAAATTATAATAAGCTCCAATGCAAGAGAACCTCAAGTGTCAAGAAGCTGATGGGGAGAGATCAGAGATGGAGATGAAAACTGAAGAAGTTGTGCTGGTTGGGACATGGTCTAGCCCCTTTTGTAAGAGGGTTGAGATAGCCCTTAAACTTAAGGGTATACCCTACAAGTACATAGAGGAGGACCTACAAAACAAGAGTGAGTTGCTTCTAAAAAACAACCCAGCCCACGAAAAAGTACCATTGCTCTTGCACAAGGGCAGATCCATTGTAGAGTCACTTATCATCCTTGAATACATTGATGAGCAATGGCCAAACACCCCCAAATTCCTCCCTCATGATCCTTACCAGAGAGCCAAAATCCGCTTTTGGGCCAATTATAATGATCACAAGGTACATGAATACTTACAATTTGTACGTTAATTTGAATATGCACAACAGTAAAATTGTTGTCTTGTGAATTTTATGAAAATCAACATTTTTCAGACCTAGAAGTCCGGGGCACTTGACCGCCTTCTCTTTTAATGCTTGGTTATGAAACCAATAGTAATCTTGTTTTTTCAGATCATTCCTAGCTTCATCCCAATCATTATGTCAAAAGGCAAAGAGCAAGAAGAGGCCATTGAAGAGTTGAGCAAGCTGCTTAAGGTGTTTGAGGAAGGTGTGGAGAAGGATTTTGAATCAAACCCTCCATTTTTTATCACTAATAATGGAGAGTCCTTGGGTCTTCTAGATATCATTGTGGCCACATATGCTTGCACCTATGAAGCTTTTCATGAAATTGTTGCAGTGATTTTTGACCCAAACAAGAACCCTACCTTCTTCTCATGGATAAATCATCTCAAGAACTGTCCCATGTTCAAAGAGATGACCCCTCCTCTAGACATACTGGTTGCCAAGATGAAACAAACCATATCTCTATCTCCTTAAGCTTGATAATTATATGCAAATTTGTTGTGTAATTTCAATTGATCATGTCCTTTGTTTAGTCTCTTGAGAAAATATGTGTATATTTATCTTCTTCTTTTGTGTGTGTGCGAAAATTAAGAATAAAATAATTAGAGTTGGACTTCTTCCCTTACACTTGTTGTACACTTATTGTAACAGATTTTAACTAGTGTATCTTTAAAAAAAATTGTGTATGATTCATTTTAGAATAATTGTTTTAACAGAGAAATTAAGTATATTTTTTTCCTTCTTCCTTATTCAATTCAGGGTTGAACTTGTGCTCCAAGCAGCTTCTTCCATTAGTCTTATGTTTTGCTGTTAACAATATTATCATCTCCTTCAACCTATTAAATTATATTATCATGTCACTTCATCTTCTTGAAGTAACTTACTTTTCAAATCCAACCTCTTAATTATTAAAAGCAAATGGCTCAGCAAAACCATATAAAAGACCTAAAAGAACCATCTCAGATGGCATGACAAGCTAGAACTTCACATAATGGAGCAAAAACAAAGTGAGGTGCTGCTGATAGGAGCATTTGGTAGCTCCTACTGCACAAGAGTGAAGTTGGCCCTTAAACTGAAGGGAATACCCTATGAGTACATAGAGGAAGATATTGAAAACAAGAGTGACTTGCTGCTCAAACACAGTCCTGTCCTCAAGAAAGTGCCTGTCTTGGCACACAAAGGAAAATCCATTGCAGAATCACTTGTCATTCTTGAATACGTTGATGAATGCTGGAACTATTCTCCCAAACTATTGCCAGAAGATCCTTACCAAAGGGCCAAAATCCGGTTTTGGGCCAACTATTATGATCAAAAGGTAATCTTGCTACAATTTTTTGAGAATTTTTTTACATGCACGACTTTTATTTGAAAAATTAAAGTGAAATGAAGGGCAAAAATGTCATTTCACATGTTCATAACCAATTTAGGCCGCCTGATCCTCTTGAGGTCTCAAGTTTGAATCTCCTTTCAAGTGTTGTTAGTAGTGCCTATTAAAACAAATTAGAAGAATGATTATTTTAAGTTTGTTTATTTATTTATAATTTATAATTTATTACAATTTGTTTTTGAGATCTAATACAAATAATCTTAATATGGTTTCAGATGAACCAGTTTCATATTCTTTGATAGTTTCTAAAGGAGAAGAGAGACAGAAGGCAAAGGATGAGTACAGCAAGTTGCTGAAGGTGTTTGAGGAGGGCATTGAGAGGGATTTTCCAACAAGATCTCATTGGGGTTTCTTGATATTGTTATGGGAACCATTGCTTGCACCTACAAAGCCTTTCATGAGGTGTTTGGTGTGATTCTTGACCCAATTGAGCACCCAATGATATTCTCATGGATTCAAGACCTAAATGAGTGTTCCTTGATGAAGGAGACACTCCCAACTCATGACAAATTTGTTGCCAAGTTGAGAGAAAAGTTTGCCACTTTTATTGAATCTTGATTCAGAAGATGGGAATTAGTGTATATCGATTTACGTATTTATGTCTGAATGATTTACTCAACTTTCTCCGTTTCAAAATAATTATCCACTTGTATGCATTTTACTATATCTTGTACTAAAATAAGTCTTTTTATGAGACATTGATTTTATTTGTGGCGGCCCAATTTACATACAATTGGCCTCATGTGGCCAACAATTCATTTGATACGATTTGCAGTCCAAATTTTCTAATTACGTTGTACTTTCTAAATGCTCTCAACCAACACAATTAGGGAGGTTCTTCTATAAATACTCTAGGAGATGAGGTACAAAACACGTGCATGCACGTGTGAATTACGTTACAAAGTTTGGTTCATTTACTTTAACTACTGCTACACAAGAATAATAAACTGTTGAGACACTTATGGGGTAGAAACAACACAGACATGTGTTATACTATAGCAGAAGAAAACCTACTTGTGTCCCAAAATTCAAGTGTACAAAATAAAGGTCAACAAGTTGAACTTGTGTCCCAAGATTCACAAGAGTATAAAGCAAAGGTCAACCTTGGAGGATTTAATTCAAGTTGAACTTGGGTACCAAGCTTCCATCTTTTGCTTCTTTGATTGACTTTTGACTAGTAGGCATGACTGACTCTTATAACAGCAAAACAGTGCAAGAGATGCTCTACAAAAGCTACAGCCAAACCACACCAAAGATAAGCAATACAAGAGCTTCATTACCATGGAGAAAAAGCAAAGTGAAGAGCAAGTGGTGCTGATAGGAACATTTGGTAGCTCCTTTTGCACTAGAGTTGAGCTAGCCCTCAAGCTCAAGGGGATACCATATGAGGACATAAAGGAAGATCTTGCAAATAAGAGTGAATTGCTCCTCAGCTCCAACCCTATCCACAAGAAAGTACCTGTTCTCATCCACAATGGGAAATCCATTCTAGAGTCTCTTGTCATACTCGAATACATCGATGACTATTGGAATCATTCTCCCAAATTGTTGCCTGAAGATCCTTACCAAAGGGCAAAAATCCGGTTTTGGGCTAATTATTATGATGACAAGGTACGTAGCTTTTCTAGAGCCTCCTAGGCTCGTGCCTTACATCTATTTGCATATGTTGACGTTAGTTTATAACATTACTATGATGATATTGCAGATGCATCCAGTTTCATATCATGTGGTCTTCTCTAAAGGCGAGGAGAGAGAGAAGGCAATTGAAGAGTACAGCAAGCTGCTCAAGGTGTTTGAAGAGGGCATTGAGAAGGATTTTCCTCCAAGATCTCCATATATGAATGGTGAGAGCTTGGGGCTCCTTGATATTATTGTTGGAACCAATGCATGCAACTACAAAGCATTTAATGAGGTGTTTGGAGTAGCTATTGACCCAATCACGCACCCAATGTTTTTCTCATGGGTCACTGATCTCAATGGCTTCTCTTTGTTGAAGGAGACTCTCCCACCTCATGCCCAACATGTTGCCAATATGAGGAAGAGGTTTGCCACTTTTCTTGAGTCTTGATTTAAGAATTATCTCTTGTTGGTCGAGCCTTGGAGTAATAGATAAAATCTACTGGTGTAATGTTCATTACATCAAACAGCAAAATCTTTGAACATTGATCTAGCATTGACAAAATGCACGATGGATATCAGCAAATCTTGCTCTCCACTAAGATATGACAATTTCATACTGGTTTCAAATAAACAGTGTAATTTATCCTCAAAGGAGAAAAAGAGACTTGTTCAAATAACATTACCATTTGCTATCATAGAATTTGTTGTACTACAGTTTTTGAGTGATACATCAACACAGAATACATGAATTTACCAATGAATCAAGACATGTGACTTGGCTAATTTGATATTACATTAAAACACAAAATGTAGCTGATGATACCAACATTAAACATTTACTCAAGCAAAATCAAAATCCTGGTAAGATGGATTTGTAGACAAAGTGCAATACAAAGGATAGTTTATAACTTTAAACCAGAAAAAGAAGAAAGATAAATTCAAAGTTCAGAAACCTCAAATTGCATTTCCAACATTAACTACTCTATTATGGACCCAGGAAAATTTCACAAAAGAAAACATCTTAGCTCCTTGTTGTCTTTTCCTTTGACTTCTGGATCTTCAAGACCTTTTTCACAATCTTTTGCTCTTCAACCAAAAAAGCTCGGATGATCCTACAAAATCCAAGATCACATGTCACAATCAAATACTCCACTGTATCTAACATGGAATTAATATAAGCTTCAACAACACAAACCTTTCACGGACGGCACCTCCAGACAACACACCACCATAAGCACGGTTCACAGTCCTGCGGTTCCTAGACAATCTAGACCTCTTGTATTCAGCAGGTCTCAAGTGGGGAATCTGAAACATACCCAATACTGATTAATTAGGAATATCACACAACAGACTCAAAGAATAAGATCAGAAAGATTATAAATGAAAATCATTTGCAATGAGAAACGGGTATACAAATGCTTTCGAAAAAGAAATGACTTAATAAATGTGAAATCAGCAAGATTATAAATGAACATCAGATGCAAAAAGGGTACAAATGCTTATGAAAAAAGAAATGCCTTAATTGGTGTACAGCTGCTTAAAAAGACTACCTGAATTCAAATATTAATTTTCCATTGCCAATAAGAACAATTCATAGGTAACAGAAGTATGAGGTATTGAAAAAAGGAGATCGGTGCTACAATAGAATAGTTGCCTAAAAAAAGGAAAACGTGAGTGCACAGTAAAGAAAGTATCTAATGGGGCCAACAGCTACAAGTAAATGAAGTATTCATGCTATCTGAAGACAATGGCTAACTAGGATATGAAACAAAGGCAAGGGATAAATAAGCAAGAAGTTCCATTCACTTCAGATTCCTACATTTCTGGAAATGTCAAACACAGATCACATAAAAGGGTAAGGTCTAATGACAAAACACTAAATTCAGTATTTCACTTTATCAATTCTCTTGAAGTATCATGCAACATTGCAAATAAGAAATGTACTCTTAAAAAAATAAAACAAATCCTAATCCAATAGTCTTACTTCACTGTACAAAAGCTTTTATATGAATAAATTTCTAATCTAATATGAATTGTTTAGGGGGATATGGTAACGTAATCATTCCATGAACAAGTAACATCAATAATCTGAAAACATGCTGGTAATATAATCCATTCTATTGGATCACTTATTCAGACAAATGTAAGGTGAAAATACAATGTATTTGTAGATATATTTGAACCCATCAGGAGCTCAATGAAACAATTAATGTAATAACTATATGCATTCTAAATTTCCACACACAACCAATACAAATAAGCTATGAATCATAGGTTTGTCCATTTCCACATACCCCTTGAATCCTCTTGCCAGTAACAGGGCACTTGGGTCCACTTGCTCTCTTCTTTGTGGTCTGGTACACAAGCTTCCCACCAGGAGTTTTGACGACCCGGTTCTGGTTGGATTTGGTGGCGTAGCTGTGGCGCTTGCGATATGTGAGTCGCTGAACCACATATCTGGGTCCCAAAATAAATTCAAAATTAAAACCTACAATCTGGGTCCCAAAATAAATTCAAAACCCCCAACAAAAAAATGAAGAGGATGAGACGAGAAAAAAATGAACATCGGGTCTGGCCAGATCTAACTAGGAACAAAGGCATGAGCATGAAGAAGAGTGGTTGTGGTTGTGGTCCAGAAAACGAACGATCTCACCGGATGAGAACCCCCAAATTCGGCCAAATGAGGATCAACGGCGATGGGAAGACTAGTGCCATGAAGGAGGTAGCGGTGAGGCCGGAGACATGGAGGCGGCGCAATCGGTGGCGAAAAAGGAGGCCTCCGATCGGTGCACAAGGCCAGAGGCAGAGCCTCTTCTCCTCACTCATCTTTCCACACCCTCTGTTCTTTTCTTTCTTCTACATTTGCTAAAAGAAAGAAATGAATTAGGGTTTAGGTAGTAGGTAAGTTTAGGGACAACTTTGTCTTTTCATAGTTACATCTAACACTGTCATTAATGATTTGAAGTTTTGAAAGTTGAGGGAGCTAAGTGATTTGAAAAATAGTTTAGGGTATTTAAATGAAAAAGGTGTATGGTTTAGGGTGCTTGTATGAAGTTACCTCTTTAAAAATAACTGAATTGAATGATAGAAGCATTACTCAAATGAAAGAATACATTCAAAGACGCTATATTCATGAATTTAGCCAATAATTGATATGATAAAAGTTGAAATTCAAACTTAAAACATGTCATTTTTGCGATTATTTGACCACTGACCACCAAGCATTTTACTTAGCAAATCAATCTCCTCAGACTCGATTTTGGACTTGTTCAATTGCTGAAACCTTCCTTCAATATCTCTTTCCAAAGCCTCCTCTGTCTTTATCCCTAACAATTTCTTATTACAAAAACAACCTTCTTTTACATTTTCAACGGGGCATGCATGCTCATGGACTTGGCTTCATTAGTTGCTTAACCACAAAAAATACCTTAAATTAGAACATAATCCAAATTAATAAATAAATAAATAAAATCCATTGCAGTCATTTGGGTGGAAATCAAATCAACCTCACACGACATCCTGATCCATGCAACAAGCAAAGCCAGTGTGAAATTACCATGCTGCCCTCCAACCCAGTTCCAGCTGACTTGGCATGGTAGTGGAGCCCACTCCCTTCCTAGTCCTAGATCAACGCCTCATTCCATTCCACCCCTTAAACTACGCATTTTAATTGTCATGGGTCCCACAAAGATAGATAGTTTGATTGGGCCGGCCGAGTCGTGCAGGCCCAATCTAAATCCATGTCTTCACGTTCTTGACCTCATTTCAAAACCCTCCCTCCATAAATGATAAAACCCCACTCCGTTTTCATCGTTCTCTATTGCTTTCTTCGCTACTTCTCCATTTTCGTCCTCTTTCCAATGCCATTTCCTTCTTTTCCTTCTTCTTCCTAATTATTTTTGCTACTTACTGTTTGTTTTCTCTGAAATACCCTAAAATGGCAATCGTTGAAATTGAGGAAAACGGCCAGAAAATTAGTTCGGAAAAGGCAGAGGGCATCTCAGGGGACCATTTCCGGCCTGTATCTGAGACGGAGCCACAGTTGGACGTCCCTGAAGATGAAGAAGATTCGGACACAAACGCCAGTCTCGACGACTGCGGATTGTCTTCATCTTCATCGTCACCATCATCGCCCATGACCGAGAAATCGGAGCAATTTCAAAATGATTCTTCGTCCGAGAATCGCGACAGCAAGGATTCTGATTCGGATATAACCGTTACAACTTCTAAAATCGATGGATATGTTCTTTGCACGCCTCATTTTCAGCTGCCAAAGCCAGAAGCACCGCCCGGAATCACCGACGTCACCAGCGCTCCAGAATCACCTAATTGCAAGGTTGATTCTCATTCCTCCAAGGATGATCATCATCAATTCAATCGGTCAAAGTCCTTGCCGGAGACAATTAACGTCGAAATGCCGGCAATCGGGAAGTACATCCGGGAGCGCAGCAACAGCTTATCGACGGCGATCGTGAAGCGATTGTCCTCCCTGAAAGACGAACTCCAGGACGCGAATTCGCAGGTCACGGAGCTTAGTCTCTCGGGGCTCAAGGTGATCGTGAAGCACAAGAGCCAGGAGCAGAGGGATCCGCAACTCAAGGGCCGAATCACCTTCTTCTCCAGATCCAATTGCAGGGATTGTACGGCGGTGCGTTCATTTTTCCGAGAGAAAGGACTGAAGTTCGTGGAGATAAACGTCGACGTCTATCCTGAGAGGGAGAGAGAACTGATACAGAGGACCGAGACCTCGCAGGCGCCGCAGCTCTTCTTCAACGAGAA
>JAYMSZ010001021.1:0-15912 GCA_036897665.1 Pelargonium citronellum | reverse complement strand
TCTAATGTTGCTAGAAGATATAAATGTGCTATGCATTTCATTACAAACATTAAATATATGATACAAAACTGAATATAGTATGTTACCCTTAACCTCAAATGACAACATATTAATTTGTATTTCCAAACTACTATTTAAATGTTAGAATATATGATTTTGAGCAACACAACCGAAAGTGGTGCAAATGTGTTTTTGTGTGATGCTAATTGTCATTCCTTACATAGGATACTGCAACGTGTATAAAAATGTTAGGAATACGTTTACCATCATTTTTTTGGGTTATAGTATCCTTTTTTTTGGGTTGCTAATGGGGGTCAAATCTGGTAGTGTGTTCTTGTTGATAAGCGTAAGCTCTCCAGGAGCTTTGTTGACTCTACTCTGCATGGCTTGTGGAAGTTGTCTGATCCTTTTTCTGCTCAAAGTATTTGTGATTTGAGGTTTCTACTGCGTTTCTCAAATGAAGAGGATCTCAACCTGATTATGGATGATGGTTCTTGGTCGATTGCGGGTGCTGATTTTATCGTCAGCAGAATCTGCATGCAGGAATCCTCTGTTGATTTTGGACCCCCATTGGCCCCCATTTGGGTCCAAATGCATGGAGTCCCCTTTGCCTTCTCGCACCATGACTTCGCCGACTATCTTGGGAAGTTTGTGGGGCCGGTGGCAACGGTTGATCGCGATGATTCCAGAGAAGGCCGATGGAGTTTCCTGAGTGTTCGTATTTGGATCAACCTTGATGACCCCCTGCTTCCTGTTATTTTTGTGAAGACTGGACCTTACTCTAGGGTTTGGGTCCAGTTCAAGTATGAAAAGTTCTTCAAAATATGTTTCAAGTATGGTGTTGTTGGTCACTCTTTTCGTGGATGCTCTACTGCAATCCACGCTGCTCAGGATCATTTGACCAGAAGGATGGAGTTGCTTTTGGCCGGTGATGAACATCCCAGCATAATCTATGAGCCCCACCTTCTCATGTTTTCCCGAGCCATGAGGGCTCATCGAAATACCAGAACCAATAGAAATCCCACTGTGGTTGCTGCTTTCCCCATGCAAGGTCAGGCGACCCATTTTCCTCCCTTTAATGCTGAAGGCTCTTTCTTTCTCTCTGATGAACTTGACCATCATATCGCTGGTATGGAAGGCTTGCATGCATCTCCTCTCATGATGGATAGCTCTGATGATGACACAAGCTCGGTTAATTTTCTCGGTTCGGTTAACCTTGCTAGCCCTTCACCGGCAGGGCCGACTGATATGGACTATATTTTCAGCAACTCTTGCACTATGCTGGATTTTTTTTTTCGACGCCGCCATCAATGGATAACGATCTAAGTGTCTTAGCTCAAACCGCTCTGTTTCTAGAAGGCCCATTGATTGCCAATGATTGGCCGCATGAGGCTTAAACGCCGCTCTTGTCTTCTTCAGGGAGTCTGCCATCTGGCATTCAGGGACAGGTTGGAGAGAGAAATTTTGGACCTGATCCTTATGGCCCTTATCCAGGAGAATCTAGCAGAAGAGCTAGGGAAGTGACACGTGGTGATCTTATTTTATCTGAATTAATGGACATGGATCTCGACTCTTGGTAAAGTCGGGTATTGGGTCCTGGGTTGTCTGACCTAAATATCCCTTATGTTGTCTTCTCTACTCCAGATCCTCTTGTTCCTAGTCCTCTCCAATCCCATCCTTTGTCTTCTCATATTGTTGTGGACTCAGATGGTCTCCTTGTTGTGGCCCCTGTACCTGTGCGTAGTAGTCAAGTAGTTGCTGAGCTCTTAGAAATTTCTGCAGCTGTGGCTCGAATCCGAAAAGGGAAGAATGTGCTGGTTGATGATAGATCTGTGGAAGCTCGTCGCGCTGACTCCTCCTCTTCTGATGACCTAGAATTTTTTAGCTTCATATATGGCCGCTCGGAGACTGGTTCTTCCTCTGTCTGTCGCGATGTCTTGAAAAATGCCCCAATAGCTCCATGGCTCATTTCTGCTCCAGATCATGTTGTCCTATATGAAGATGATGAAGATGATCCTGTTGATCAAGATGATGTTTCTGCTGCGCACAATCAGGAGGAGCTTTTGGACCGCTTCTCTCCCCTTGTTTGTAATCGAAACCTTCCCTATAGTCCAAGTCCGAGAAGGCCCAGTAATCTCTCTCGTTCTAGGCTTGAGGTTCCTCATGTGGGTCAGAAGGGTATCTGGGAAGATGATATGGAAAAAGAGAACAGATGGAATGTTGTGAGGCTGTTAGCAGAACAGGATAGGTCTGAGCCCTTGTTCCAACCTAGGACAAGAAGGAAAAGAAGTCTAATGATCTGGGTTTAGCTGGGACCAAGAGGGCTGCCTCAGAGCCTCTTGAGGGCTCCCCAAGCAAGAAGCAGAAGCAGGAAGCAGTGGAATCACCTTCGATCTCTTCGGAGGTAACCCCATTTAATTTATTTTTGGATGCTGCTTCTGCTTTCCTAAGATATGATGACCCTGTTTTTATTTCGACTGTTGGTTGTGGTTTACATCTCTTTCCTGCTCTATTTTATAATTCTGTTAACTTCCTGGTTTCTCCTGTTGGTATTGATGTGGGTTCGATGGAGGTTGTCCCTCAACAGCCTCCACGGTTGCCATGATCGTATTAAGCTGGAACTGCAGGGGTCTGGGTCTGCCCCTACATGTTCGACATTTAAGAGACCTATTGTGACCCAATTCAAACCTGTTATTCTCTTCCTGTGTGAAATCAAGCTTTATGTTCCAGTAGTAGACCTCAAATTAACTTGCTTTAATTTTGCAAAATCGTGGGGGGTTAATAGTTGTAATCACAGTGGAGGCTTATGGTTTGGGTGTAGTTCAAATGTCAAAGCTCAACCTATTTTGTTTAATAATCATATCCTGCTTCTCCAAATCACAAACCAAACTGGCTCTGTGTGGGCTCTTGGTGGTGTTTATGGACACCCTTCGTTGAGTAGAAGAGATGAAGTTTGGTCGTCTCTCCATTTCTCTCTTTCCTCTCTTGATTATCCTGTTTGCCTCATTGGCGATTTCAATCAAGTTCTCAGACCTGGTGATAAATCAGGGAAGAGACATTTGCACCTTTTGGGAGCTTCATCCTTTGCCTCTTTCCTCAATTCAAATAAACTTTTGGAGCTCCATAAAAGCGATCCTAAATTCACTTGGACCAATAGAAGACAAAATGAGATGACGGTTTTTGAAGTTTTGGATCGAGCCTTCACCTCCAAAGACTGTTGTTCCCTATTTCCTTTTTGTGGTTTCATTTCTTTACCCATTTCGGTCTCTGACCATGCTCCCCTAGTCCTAGATCTATCTCCTCATCCTAAGCCCAAGCGCCAGTTCAAATTTGAAAGTTTTTAGGCATCGTATGATAGTTGTAGTCAAATCGTTAAAGATACCTGGAAAACTTCAGTCAGCGGCTCCCTTTTCTTTAGAATTCAAGATATGCTAGCCAATTCTGCCCATCACCTCACAAAATGGAAGCAGAAATCCTTTGGCGACCTTAAAGCCAAGAAATCTGCTATCCTTGACAACCTTAAAGCCACCTAGAATTCCCTTAGTCTTGATCCTGATAATCCTAGCATTATTAGAAAATCCATGTCTTTTCAAGACCAACTCGAAAAAATCTTGGAAAATGAGGAAGAAATTTGGAAGCAAAGATCTAAGGTTAGATACCTCAATTTAGGGGAAAGGAACACTAGATACTATCATCTTGTAGCCTCTAGAAAAGCAACCAGAAACAACATCAGAGCTTTACTCTCTAGTTCCAGATCTTGGCTCCTCTCCCAAGAGGACAATGCAAAGAGTTGGTTTCCCACTTTAAATCCTTATTCTCGTCTCCAAGGCCCTTAGCCTCCAAATGTCTTGACATGGACTCTCTTCTTAGTAAAATAACTAGGAAGTTGAGTCCGAATCAAATTGAATATTTTGACCGTCCTTTCACTGGAGAGGAAGTTAGGACTGCTATGTTCAGTATGGGAGGTCTTAAAGCTCCGGGTCCAGACGGATTCCATGCCATTTTTTATTAGAAATTTTGGAGCATTGTGGGAACTGATGTTACCAATGCGACCCTCTCCTTTCTTAATGGTGGTAGGATGCTTAGAGCTGTTAATAAAACTCTTATCACCCTCATCCCCAAAGTTGTCTCTCCTTCCAAGTCGTCTAATTTCAGACCCATAAGCCTGTGCAACGTTCTCTACAAAATCATTTCCATGGTCTTGGCCAACAGAATTAAAAAGGTCGTGGATTCCCTAATTTCTTCCTTTCAGAATGGCTTTGTTCCTGGTCGTCGTATTCAAGACAATATCATCTTGGCCAATGAAGCTTTGTTGACAATCAAGAAGAAAACCAAGGGGAGATGTTTCAAAGCTAGTCTAAAGATGGATGTTAGCAAAGCTTACGATAGAGTCAAATGAGACTTCCTAATTGAGGTTATGAAATCCCAAGAATTTTCTGCTAAATGGCTCCATCTTATCCATCAATGTATCTCTACCGTTTCTTTCAGTGTTATTATTAATGGGGCCTGAACTGAATGGTTTCAACCAGATCAGGGTCTTAGATCCTCCTTCCCCATACCTTTTTCTGCTTTGTGTTGAAACACTCTCTTTATCTTTGGAAGAGGTGATGACAAATAAAAGCATTGAGGGGTTAGCTCTCTCGAGGGGTGGACCTTCTTTCAATCATTTACTTTTCGCGGATGATCTTTTTATCTTCTTCAGACCTTCGCTCTCCTCTTACGAATTATTGAAGTCTATCCTTGCTGTTTATGAAAGTGCCTCGAGCCAGAATATAAACCTTTCAAAATCTGAATGGTTCTTTAGCCCCTACATTCCCAGACGCTTAACGAGAGTCTTCCCCATCCATGTCTCTAGTCGGCTAGGGAAGTATCTGGGTATCCCTTTCCTTAGGGATGTTTCTAGGAAAGAATTGCATCTGTACCTGAAAGAAAAAATTGAGTCTACCCTCTCATCCTGGAAGGCTTCGGTTCTCTCCCAAGCAGGGAGATTAACTCTTATCAAGTCTACCTTAAATGCCCTTCCCCTTTATGTGATGAATCTCTATAAGCTTCCCAAGTATTTCAATGACTGGGTATCAAGTTTTCTGATTCATTTTTGGTGGGGTGCCGATCCTTCCAAAAGGAAGATCCATTGGATTTTGAAAGACATCCTCAAGCTTCCCAAAGGAAGGGGAGGAATTGGACTTAGAGACATGGAGAGTTTCAATAAAAGTCTTTTAGCCAGTCAGTTCTGGAGAATTGCCAATAATCCTTTATCGCTTGTTCACCGTACGTCCGCTGATCCATAAATATAATCATGGCAAATGCTTATGGAAAATGGATCAGCCTTCTAGTACCTCATCCTGGATTTGGAAGAGCTTATGTATTGGTAAAGATGTGATTATGTCTCATGCTAAATGGCTTGTTGGGAATGGGGAGTATATTGAGATCTTCAAGGACAGATGGCTTATTTCGGGCATTCTAGAATGGCATCCAGATTTGAACATGAATTCGTCGGCCAAAGCTACTTATCTTATGATAGATGGAGAAAATAGGTGGGACTCGTCAAAAATCTTCTCTATATTCCTGCTCCACATAGTGAATCAAATTATGTTCCGCCCTATTTTGCAATGGAGTCAAAATAAAGACAAGTTAGTGTGGTTGGGAACAAAGTCTGGCAATTTTTCAGTTAAAAGTGGCTATGATTTTCTCTCTCAATCTCCGAACTCAGTGCAAACCCAATATCAAAATCAGCATGACAGATGTTGGAAGAGAATCTGACATTCTCTAGTCCCCGAGAAGTTCAAGGTTTTTCTATGGAAATGTTTGAAAAATGCGCTTCCATCCTACGTGAACCTGGCAAGAAGAGGTATTGGAAACTCTGATCTCTGTCAAATTTGTAACTCGGAAGCTGAAAATATTGAGCACATCTTTTTCAATTGTTCTGATCTTAATAGAGTCTGGTTCGCATCCTCGCTTGTTATTCGCTGCAACAATGTGTCTTCTTTTAGAGACCTCATCTCTCAATGTATCCCTAGCAATCATTTATCCAGACCTGACTCCTGGAATAGTCTGATTTCCTTCATCGCGTATGCTTTTGAGATATCGAAATCCAGAAACAAATTTGTTATTGAGAGCCAGCCCAGAACGTGGAAATCGATAGTAGAAGCTGCTAAGACTCAATGAAAACTCATTTCCAAAGTGGTTAGCAAGCGCCTGGACCAGATGGATAAATCTGAATTAATCCCCCCAATAAGACTGGATGGTACGGGGGATCTCTTTAGTCTGGGATGTAATTATGTTTTTAGTTGTGACGGCGCCTATGCAAATGGTAAAGGTGGAATCGGTTGGGTGCTTTATGAAGACCTGATCATGTTGTTGCTAAACTCTGTGCTCCTGTTATTGCTGCAAAACCTTATCATGTTGAGCTCTCGACCATTTTATCTGTTCTTAAATTCATATCCTTTAGTAATTTTTCCTGTTGTGGCATTATGTGTGACTCACTATCTGTGTGCAGGGATTTCTCTCAGCTGCATTTTGAAGATAGGGATGCTTGGGCAACAAGGGAAAATATTAGTAGTATTTTGTGTTCCTTATCAAATGTCTTTTGTAAATGGGCAACCAGACGGGTTGTGTCTGAGGCCCATAAACTAGCGAATTTAGGTCGTTGTGATGTTTAAAAAATCTGGACTATGTATGATTTAAATTCCGTTTAATGCTATTATGGTCTTTATCAAAAATAAAAAAAGTGTTGGTGCAGTAGTGAAGCATTCAAATTTGTGAGCAAGACACAATTGCAAGGAGCCCCTACTCACTTTTCTTTTCTTGTTAGACAGTTATGCTTGAATTACGAATAATTTCTCTACAAAATTTTGAGTTTCATATAATAAGAACTGCTAATGAGAGTACAAGAGAGAAATTGTTTAACTTATCTTGGGAGTAATGATCTATTGGCAAACTGGTTATGGGCATCAAGTCCCTCCATGTATAACCCCATATGCGCAAGAAAGATGAAGATGCAAAGATACAAAAATATTATCAACCACAGAAGAATTGATTGAACATCAAAAGATTTTGCAGAAGGATTTGCAGACATTGTGGAAATTTCACTTTTTCCGCAACTAGTATCTTACTTAGAAGGGTTAACATTCCCTTTTAAGTTAGAGTATACAAATCATATGATCCACCCTTGTTGCAAAATGAATTCAACATGCATACCTTGATTGATTTAGTGAAAACATATGTTCGGTACATCTTGTATAACTTCATCCCTCTTCACTTAATTGTCGATTGGAGCTAAATGTTTCAATATGATCCTCCTACTCATAAAACACTGGTGTGAGTCAATATGTAAACCAATTTGGTTATAATAAGGAAATTACATTTATAAGAGTTTCATAAATTTTAACTCTTAAATTAAGCTCGCAAATAGCTAATGTCATGATATAAAATTCAACTTTAGGACTTGAACTTGCGACGGCTTGTTGCTCATTTTATTAAAGAGATTAGCTTTCTCCCAATGAAAATGCAATACCTGGATGTTGAGCATTTGGAAAACAACAACCCGTAGTCTTTTAATATTTATGTTTTCATACTCATAGGAACAGATGCACTTGGAGTGCATTGGGAAGCTGCCTCACAAAATAAAATTATTTCACTATAATTCTGGTTTTGTAAAATTCTTGTATTTACAATATTATTTGATGAAATTTGAATCATTGCCCCCACGAGATTTATATTTTTTTCATCGTAATAGTTTGATGAAAAAATTATTCATATGGTTTGCCCCCACGAAACAAAAATTATAGATATGTACCTGAATACTCACAAGTGACCAATTTAAATCTACATGTTCACAATGTTACAAACCGAGTGTATGTTACACAAAAATTCTCTCTAAACGGTGAAAAGGCAATACGCACGGACGAAGAATTATTTAGAAAGTTTCGAATAACTCAGAAAAGTACAAGCATTGCACATGTGATTGACATGTAAAAATAGATTGTTTTCATAAGGGTTCAAAATTATACAAGTCGAAACCCAAATCTTTTCAAGACTCAACCTAAATAATTGTCTTCCATTTTATGAAACGTTATTGAGGCTTAAAAACTAACGATTTTAACCATTTTAGGAAGTTTCTAAATTTCTATGTAATGATTTATACTAATTTCTTAGAAAAAGTAGAAAATTATACAAGAACAATCATAGTTGTCGATTGTGATATTGTACTTTAAATTCTAGCTTATAGTTTTGTAAGTCTTATAGTATAAATAGTGACAAATTTCATTTGTCCAAACCATCTCATAAATTGTAATAATTTTCTCGAGGAATAATGGGCTTCATTTCTAAATTCTTTGCTTTTTTACTTTGGTTACTAGTTGTCCCCTTCCGCACTCACTTGTTTGAAATAGTGCAAGTGCCTGAAAAAACATTTGGGTCGGTTGCAACAGTCTTAGTATAACTAATATTCTCATATATCAATGGTTTCTTTCAGGTTTTCTTGATGTACCATATAATTTGAAAATTTACTCTCGAATAATAGATCTAATCTGACGGGAGAAATTGGCTATCAACACTTTCTGAGAATGAAATGTCGAGATAATCTATCTGTTCATATTCGTGAATCAATAAAATTAAATTTAAGCTGTTGACAAAGAGGTAGAGAATAAAAGTTACTAGAATTAAGATGGGATTAAAATGCTTAAACTCTTATTTCTAACTTTTCCAACCAAGGCAAATCATGGCTGTATGTGAATAATATGTGAAATTCTTGTAATAATTCAAACATTGTTTTTATGTTATTGAGGTAGTGCATGGATAAAAATGTTTCAAGAAATACGAAATTGATTAAGAAAAAAGAGTTTGTACCAAGCTCAAAAGTATAGAAAAAAATATAAGAAACTATTCCCATAACCAAATGCAGAAAAATGAAAAATTGGTAACATAAGATAAAAAATTACACGAGTCCATTTCTCCATCAAGGAGCTCTCGAAATAGAAGAGAGTAACAGTAAAACTCTAAAGTTTCTCATTATTAGAATAGGGGTTAGGCCATGTAGTAGCTGTTGCATGCTACAATAAATGCTGCAGAACCTGTTGGACTTCCTTAGGTGTAGCTAGGTAATGATTTAGGCGTGTTCTCATCCACTAAGGCTTGATCAACCATTAGTAGACTGTCCTTTCAATTGGAGTGTAAGATTAGATTAGGGTTAGATAAGAGGAGAGATAAGGAAGAGGGTGATCATCTGGTTGAGAGAGGTTTGGTTTTCTTGGTGTTTGCATCTAGGCTGGGGTAGAGAAACTGGTTGGGGTAGTACTGAACTAGGTGGATCTGGGTGTGTGAGAGAGCAACTGCTGGGTTGAGAAAGGATCTATGGAGTCCTTTGTTGCTAGAAAGGGGTGGGAACTAGTTTTTCCTAGGTCAATAGTGAGCTGTAACTCCACCAATCTCCAGTGCTCTTTGATAGCTATATTGGCGGACAAAAGGAATTTCTCGTTCGATTACCTTAATCACATGCTACATGGGCTTTGGAATCTGTCAGGCCACTTTGAAGTACAAAGCATCAAGGAGAGAAAGTATCTCCTTGTTTTTTCTGAGCCAAATGATGCGACTGTGGTATTGGAAAGGGGCATGGAATGTTGCAGGTGCTTTTTTGGTGGTGGGAACGCTCAACCTTTTCGCCTCGCCAAGGAATATTGGAGCACCCATTGCTACTTTATGGATCCAGCTACATGGGATTCCCTTTGTATACGCCCACCCTGACTTTGCAGATTAAATAGGGCATTATGTGGGTACTGTCATGGAGGTAGATAGGTGATATGATAGGGATGGAAGATGGTCATACCAGAGGGTGAGGGTGTGGCTTAATTTAGAAGATCCTCTTATACCAGGCTGCTATCTGAAGATGGAGCAAGGTGGACGAGTGTGGATTCAGTTTAGATATGAGAAGGTTTTCAAGGTATGTGTCAGATGAGGGCTTTTTGGCCACTCAGCATATGCATTCAGGGTGCCCATCACTACAGCTGGGGCAAAAATTGCACGGAGGATGAGTCTCCTCCTTAAAGGCAGTGAACACCCTAGAGTAATTTTTGAACATTCAGTTCGAATGTTCTCTCTAAAGCTGAGGGCGTTCCCTAATTCCAAAAGGTTCAGAAATTTCATCATCGATGTTGGCCAAGGCCATGCAGAACCTTTCCAAGCTCAAATGCCTCCTCCAGAGGCAGATGAGTCTTCGGTTTTTTCTGGCTATGGTTAGAAAGAGGACATGCAAGGTGGTTATGGGGGCATGCAAGAAGGATTTAGAGGTATACATGGGACGCATGGAGAGAGGCATGATGGAATTGGCATTTGGGGTGACGGTTTAGATGCGATGTCATACTCAGTCAACTTGCGTATTAATGGCGTTGAAGGCCTATTTAGGGAAGCTCTTGGTCCTTTGGCTAATAATATGGACGGACCCTTCATGTTCCAGGATTAGATGGGAGGAGGAATGCGACAAGTAGAAAGAAGAATGCTATCGAAGGATGGTGGCTGGAATGGAGAATGGGACTCAAGGGTGGCGCGTGAAGTTCACTCGAGGAAGAGGATCAGAGGAGTGGAGATCAGAGATAAACAAGAAACAATTAAAGGAGAGACATATGGCATGCATGCTCTCAACCTCTTGGGATAAGTGGCAGAACACCATCAATTGCGTGAGAAGGGAAATTGGGAAATGGGGGAAAGTAGTAGACGTCAGCACTCAAGGAAAGTGTCTCTTGCTGAGTTCATGGACATGGATGAGGTGGAGAAGAAAAGGTTCTTAGCTGGATCAGAGCTCCAGTTGGAGGATCAATTGGGTGGGACTCGCTCAGACCATTCTCCACTTATCCCTAGCATGTATGGTTCAAACCTAGGCCGGGCCACATTATCGGATCTGGATTTAACAAGTCAAACTGGAAGAAGCGTATCAGACTTTGGATCGGGTCATCAATATTACAGTCCTTCTATCGGGTCGGACCCTACTGAAGACATGATCATCTTTAGTGAGAGCACATATATAGGGTTTGGTGAGGCGAGCAATTATTAGTGAGAAGAGAGCGAACATACGCCAGTTAATATGCTCATATCAGAAGACCACAATGAACTTCTCAATTTGGCGATGGCACCAGCAAGGAATTTGGTGGTATCAGACAATAGCGACTCAAAAGATTAAGACTATGGGAAACTATTGGAAAGGGCGAGAACTAAAGGGAAGGCTCTAGTTGTGGAAGTGGGCTCCGATAAAGATGTTGACTCGAATTATGCTAAGTTTCTGGGGATTGAAAAGAAGAAAGGAAAGGGGTTGATCATCTCTGTCTCTTCGGATGAGGACCCTGATCATGAAGATGATGATGTGGAGGGTCTCACTCTTAATATTTCTTCTATAGGGAATGCTACAGGATCCTCTCGCATGACTCCAAGGGGAAGTGACAAATTTGTCCCCCTTGGACTTTGGGTGAGGAATAGGGGTGTGTTGGAAATCCGTGAACCGGTTCAAGTGCAGGAGCTGGAGAAAGGGAATCAGTCTGGGGAACAGAATCCAGTTGCTGAGGAGGAAAATAGAAATAATGTATTCAGGGAAATAATAAAGGAAGCAGAAAGAATGGCTAGGTTCGTTGTTGGTCCAAGGCCGAAGAAGAAGCGAGACCATGAAAAGGACAAAATGCAGGGGAGAACAGGGGATCAATGGGCAATGTTTAATGAGTATCTCCAGAAAGAAATTCAATGGGAATTGATCAAGGAGGCATGGAGATCAGAATCTACTCCATCATTTCCTGTCTTAGTGGAGGACTATGGACCAGAGGACATTCCCATGGGAGGAAGAAGGAAAATGGTTGCTTCTGAGCCTATGTTCCAGTCTGCTATGAAGAAGAAGAAAATAGACGAATAAGTCAACAATGAGAAGCAGGAGGATGAGGTAAACATTACCACTTATGATTTATCTATTGATCATGATTTCATGAGGTGTGGCAGTGCTAACGAAGTTGCAGCCATAAAGTCCAAACTATTGTGGAGTAGTCTAAATTTCATTGAATTTGTAGCTAAATTAACTATCTCATACACTAGGGGTTCTGGGGTGGCTGGCCCTTCACAACCACTCAGGTCGCCATGATAATATTATCTTAGAACTGTATGGGATTGGGTCTTCCCCTACACGTTCGTCATCTAAAAGACCTAATCAATAAATAAAATCCAGATGCTGTTTTCCTTAGTGAAACCAAAATAGAGGTAGAGAAGGTAGATATCAAATTAAATGGAGTAGGATTTGTGGGCTTATGGGGATCAGATAGTAGGGGATCCAAAGGAGGACTTTGGTTTGGATATAGGTCAAATATCATAATTCAGGATGTTGCTAGTTCAGATAACTTAATCTTATACAAAATTTCAACTAGCTCAAGGGAGATTTAGTGGTTAGGAGGGGTTTATGGCAATCCTTATATCAGTAACATGGAGGAAACTTGGAATCAAATAGAACATATGCTTAGCATTTGTAGAGGACCCTTGTATCTACTTGGTGATTTCAATCAAGTCCTTCGTAGAGGGGATATAATGGAAAAAAATGCTCTTATTATGCCGGGGGTGGAGCATTTTAAGGGGTTTCTGTCTAACCTTCATCTTTTGGAAATCTGAAGATCGGGGCCTAAGTTTTCGTGGTTTAACAAAAGAACAGGGGCAGATAGTCTTTTTGAAGTATTGGATAGGGGTTTTTCTAATATAGAGTGGTTCAATATGTTCCCGGGGGTGCACCTTAATTCTGGAGCTATAGTTGTATCTGATCATTGCCTCCTTATCCTTAATCTCAATTCCCAACCTAGGAAAAGTATTACTTTTAGATTTGAAAGCATGTGGACTTTGCATCCTAGATGTCGACCAATTGTCCAAAACAGTTGGTCCAGAGGTAATCTGTCCTTGTCCTCTCCCCTAAGGCAAATCCAATCCAAACTTAGAGTAACTGCTAAGAATCTGTCCATTTGGAAATATGAGATATTTAGAAGCATAAGGAATAAGAAGAAGTTCTTAATAGAGGAAATTGAAAAAAAGCAAAAAGAAATAGAAGAGGTAGAAGTTCCTTCCAAAGTAATTGAAAGTTATCTAGGCCTCCAAAATGAATATGAATACATTTTAGACAGCAAGGAGAAAATGTGGAGACAAAGATCTAGGATAACATTTTTATCCAAGGAAGATAGGAACACGAAATACTTTCATGGAGTTACTTCTAGGAAGAGTGCTAGAGTTAGAATAAGAGCTATCCAAAGTGAGAACAAAGGTTGGATATATGATGAACAGGGTATTCATGGTACATTAGTCAGCCATTTTCGGAACATATTCCATGTTGTAGAAAGGGAATGTAGTAAAAGAGATGTTTTAATCCAAAAGCATTGCGAGCAGATATATAGAAAGGAAACTAAGGGAGGATCAGATATCCAATCTCAATGAGAGCTTTACTATAGAGGAGGTTAGGAAGGCTGTGTTTGAGATTAGTAGCAATAAATCTTTTGGAACTGATGCATTTCCAGCTCTTTTCTATCAAAAATATTGGAACATAGTGGGAGATGAAGTGACAAATGTTGTGTCAGAGGTATTAAGTGGTAGTGAAATTCCATAATCCATCAACCAAACAACTATTGTTTTAATCCCCAAAATTAGCCACCCTAGCTCTCCTAAGGATTATAGACTAATTAGTCTATGTAACGACATTTACAAAATCATTTCTAAGGTTTCAGTGGGAAGACTTAAAGGAGTTATGGGTAGTCTAATCTCTCCCTTTCAAAATGGATTTGTTCCAAAGGAGAATACATGACAATATTATTATAGCAAATGAAATCCTCCATTCCATCAGGAGAACCTCTAGAGGTAAATGCTTCAAGGTTGGGCTCAAAATGGATGTTAGTAAGGCATATGATAGGGTTAGATAGGATTACCTATTTAAGATTATGGAAGCCCAAAATTTTCCTAGGAAATGGATAGAGTTGATTCAGAAATGCATCACAACTGTCTCATATAACATCCTAATCAATGGAAAGCTATCTGAGACAGTTAGACCCAATCAAGGATTAAGGCAAGGAGACCCCTTATCTCCATACCTTTTCTTTCTATGTGTTGAGGGTCTATTAGAGTCCTGGAGGATGATATGGAGGAAGGTGGAATTCCAGGTATCCAAGTGGCTAGAAGGGGTTGTAAGGTTAACCATTTCCTTTTTGCTGATGATCTCTTCTTCTTTTTTTAGGCCAACCTAATTAGATTCCATTTCAAAACTGAAGGAGAGGTTAAAAGAGTATGAGATTGCATCTGGGCAGTGTATAAATTTGGGGAAATCTAAATGGTTCTTTAGTCCAAACATACCTAGAAAGTTCATAAGGATTTTCAAAGGAATCCTCCCAATGCTAGTAGCCTGGAAACCGGGGAAATATCTAGGTATCCCGAGCTTAGGAGCTGTGTCTAGGAAAGAAATGTTCCAATATTTAAAGAAAAAAAATAGAGGATACCTGAGCCTCCTGGAAGATGAACCTGTTATCCCAGGCAGGAAGACTAGTCCTAATAAAATAACCCTAAATACTCTTCCTATGTATATTATGACTCTCTACAAAATGCCTGATTATTTTAGCTCCTGGCTCTCAGGGTTTATAGCAAGATTCTAGTGGGGTAAGGACCATTTTAAAAGAACAATTCATTGGGTCTCTAAGCAGATTTTAAGCAAGACAAAGGGTATGGGAGGTTTAGGCTTAAGAGACATGGGGCTTTCAACACTAGCCTTCTGGCCAGTCAGTTTTGGAGGATAGCACAAACCCTCAACAGCCTTGTCTATAGAGTTTAGCAAGCAAATATTGCCATGATGGAAATATTTGGAGAGCTAAAATGAAACAGGATAAATCATGGGTCTGGAGAAGTCTGTATGCAGGGAAGGACATGTTAAAGTCTAATATGAAATGGAAAATGGGGAATGGTAAGGACATAAAAATCTTTGAGGATAGATGGGTAGCAGAATCAAGGATGGAATAGAGAGAGAATAGATCCTTAGGGAAAGATTCCACAATAGAAAGCCTAATGACAACAGAGAGAAGATAATGGAATGAGAACAGGATTAGAAATAAGTTTAGTCCAGAAGAGGCATAGAGCATATTACGTATTAAGTTACCTCGATGGAGTAATAGTAAACACACTGCAGTTTGGTTAGGTGCCAACTCAGGAGAATTCTCAGTTAAATCAGGTTATGCTTTCATAATAGGCAGTGGGGATGGTCAAAGTCAAGGCAGAGGTAATGATTTCAATTGGAAACGGTTGTAGTATGCTCCAACCCTAGAGAAGCTAAAAATTTTTGCCTGAAAGTGTATCAATGAGGCTCTTCCAACATTGGAGGACTTTAGGAAAAGAACCCTAAAAAGGGATAGGTCTTGTTTGAGGTGTGGGAATGAACCAGAAGACTTGGATCATATCCTGTTCAAATGTGAAAACAAAGACAAGATCTGGTTTGCTTCCAGCTTAACTATGAGATGCAACAACCAAACTAAGTTTGAGAAGATCCTCGAAACTTGTTTGCCTTCTAACAATTTTAGAGATGAGAGTGCTTGGGGTCCAATGCTGATGTTCTTAGACATTTCATTCCAAATTTGGAAGGCTAGAAATAAGCTCATATTTGAGGGAAGTAAAGAGGCTTGGGTTAGCACATTGGAAGCTGCAAAAAGGGAGATTATTATCTATGAGAAAGCTTTGAGGAAGAGATTGGAGAAAAATAACATCACACACACCAATGAGAGGGAAGGAAGAATTTACAATCTGAAAATTGTAGGACTAAACAATGATCAGGTGGCTTTTGTTTGTGATGAGGCTTATAGAAATAGCAAAGGAGGCATTGGGTGGGAAATGGTGTCTGCTAGAGGGGAAGTGCTGGCTTTGTTTTGTAAACCCCGCGGAGCA
>JAYMSZ010001020.1:0-15917 GCA_036897665.1 Pelargonium citronellum | reverse complement strand
TCACTTAAAATATATCCATTTTTTAGCCTAAACATTTTCATTAGTTATACCAAATACATGAGAAAATACATGTAAATAAAATACATGTATGAATCCTCCTCCAAACATTTATGCATGATAGATACTTGTGAGACATAAAAAAAAAAAAGTAAAAATGAATAATGGAAAAATGAGTACTCTATTTCGAAAACTGGAAAAAAAACAGTTTTTCATTTTCAATTTCTTTTAAATAGAAAATTGTGCAACTAAACAAGTTTTCTAGTTTTCCAGTTTTCTGGAAATACTTCGTAACTAAACAGGCCTTATGCTTTGTATGCTACAAATTTACTAATAAACAATGAAGAGTTCAATAGGGCACAAGTTTGAGTAGCCTACAAAGCAAATAAAGACACAAGAAAAGAATGTGGATATTAGACTGATAAATCGTTCACACATGAGACAGAGCAAAAGCAATCCGTAATGATACCTTGTACAAGTCAATTAAGACATTGTCTAGTGACTCCTGGGCTTGTTTGGAGCAGCGATCCCGGAAAGAGTTAATAGCTTCAATTGCCTCTTCTGCTCTATCTTGCTGCTTCATAATAACTGCCATGTCTTTGAGGGCACTGTCAACTCTATCTCCTGCATTTATTGCCTTCCAGAACAAAGCTATTGCTGCTACAGGATCCTTCTCAACCAACTGAAGTTCATCACAGGATATACACAAGTTAGAAAAAAAAAATAGGCATAATGCTCCATAACAAGAGAACCATTAGTGTAGCACAATGGGGAAGACAGAAAATTGCCAAATCTGTCTAGATATAATATTAAATATCAGTTTAACTTTCTTTTTTTTGGGTTTATACCATGGGGTTCGCGCTAATCCTCATTCGAGGTTTGTTCACATTTAAACCCTTCCCCTCTCCTCATGTGTGTTGAGAGGGGATCGAATGCAAGCACTCTTCCCACTCACGCAACCTGTATTGCAAACTGCGCCACTACTCTTGGATATCGCTTTAACCTTTTAGCTGAATTGGTTTTGTAACATGTCATCAGGTCAGGTGTTCAATCCTATCCTTTCTCGGCCAACTATCGGCTTAAGCTTTTAGTTGAAATGGTTCACTAATAGTTTCCATTACTACCATATCTATTTTGGAGCAAATTTAACCAAGCATTTTTAGTGACAAATTTTGTAAAGTGTGTCAATTATAACACTATATGATTAGCAACTAACCCATAGCTAAGCATGATATATTTGTCGTGTACTTGTAATTTAGAAGAACAAAGCAAGCACACTTAAAAGAATTCCTACAAGATGAAGAAGTGATTGGCAATTAACTTTAGCAATTACCAGCTAATACCAACAATTTGATGAACATGCTTGACTCTAAAACTATGAGAAACCCAATTTACCTGAACATGCTTGGCTCTTACATAAGGAGAGTCACCAGAAGGGAGCTTGTGAACAACATGGTAAGATTCTTGCTTCTCTCCTTTTCTTGGGCTCATCTTTTTATTTGATCTTTAGAATCAATGGGAAGATAGAAGAAGAATCAGAAGGAAAAGGAGAGGATTGATTTTTGAGGAGATGGATTTCATTTTGTATTTGTGAGAAATGTGAATGAATATGGAAGGGTGTGGGGGAGAGATGAACCTGGACATGGTGTGTGTCCAGGTTCAATGCCGATTGGATTTGCTCTGTAATGTTTACAAGGACAGCTTCTGTTGACACGTACAAGCAGTCGACACGTGCACTGTTCATTCTGGTTTTACGAATGTTGGGATCCGGAAAGTCATACGTAGCTTCATCTTGTTTGTTTACCAAGTTCAATTTACACTTCTTTTCCCTCTACTTTTGGAATTGGTAAAAGACCCTACCTTTTTTTATTCCTTGAACGAAATTACCCTTTATCTTAACTTTCTCTTTTTCTATGTCGTTTTGATATTCGGTTGGAGTTTTTGTACGGTTACGGTTTAATGTTGATTTTTAAAGTGTCAATAGTCTTTTGGTTTTGCAGATAGAAAATTATAGTCTTTCAAGTTAAGATGGCGAATTTTTGTTTTAATAGTAAATTATGGTGTTATTAGAATTTGCAGACAACGACGGTGTAGATTCGGAATAGTTTTTATTGGTGTTGGCGCAGGACAGTAGGAGGCGGTTGCAGAAAAGGGAATGTGGCTTAGATAGTAGTGGTTTGGTCGGAGTCATCAAACCAGCTTTCGAGTTTGTTGCCTAATAAAATGACAGGTCTGGTCTCTTGGAAGGTAGCGATGTGATCATATTCTTCTACTTACTCACACCGAGCTTCTTTAACTGTGAATATAGTATTTTGACAAGTAATTATGTCTGTAGCTTCAATGTTAATAATCCAGAGAGGGATGGTTGCTCCTAATTGGGACGTGGGGTTGGTGGTGTTTTGAGCCTAATAGTTTCATTAGTTGTTGAACTTGGGTTTGGCTAAAAGAAAGCCCGTCATGCTACTGGTCCAATTCATGCTTTAAAATTTACCAGCTCATTTTTTCATTTTTAAATTAGTGTGCTTTCTCAACCATTTCTTACCTTATGTTAATCAATACGTCTAGAGCTGGCAAATTTAGGTTCAAGTCGGGTTAGAGCCAGGTTGTTGAACCCTAACCCATCCCTAAAAGGTTGGGTCGAGTTTCAAATTTTAGGCATAACATACACTGATTTGCGGGTTTACCAGACTTGACCAACTTTGGGTTAGGTTAAGATCAGGTACTCATCGTGTTTGGGCCCAAGTTGCCAGCTCAAAATATGTCCCACCCGGCATCTCAGCTGTAGTTCTACCAGAAGTGCATAGTGGATTATCATCCCGGGAAATGGCTCATCTGATTTGAGATACATTTTTGTACTGAAGTTGGTATAATCTAAGAATCTAACTGCATAAACTCATCAACTGTGCATGTATATTTTAAATCATAGATCACAGTGTCAGCTAAAATTGAGTTGATAGGTATAAATGGAGAGCATGTTCAATTACCTTTAGCTGCAACATTTCATGATCCAACATTATACTTTAAGTCTTGAAGAGGTAAGCCCCCATCAATATCTTTCAAAAAGGCATGTATTTAAATCTCTCTCAAAATGGGTTTAATCATTTATACATGAACCAAGGTTGTGTTTATTTTTCTAACAATCTACAACTGTTATTTCAAGGAATACTTACAAAGGCTCAAGAAAAGAGTGGCAGTTTCTGCTCCCCTGATGCATATGAAATAATACTTCTCTTGAGTGGTGAGATGTAGTGTGCCCCATTAAATGCAGCAGCTCGCAATACATTAAGAGGTCCGAAATCGACGGAATAAGCCTTCTGGAACCCATCCAGTACAGCCATCATCATAATATTTGCTGGTTTCCTTTCTGCTTCATATTTCTTTAAGAGTGATACCTGCAAATATAGAATCCCGTCTATCAAAACGATAACCAAGAATCATACATATTGATTCAATTTGCATCAACTGCAACAAATTATTGCAGGAATGGCGCCTTGTTCGTATCAATGGTTTGATCTAGGCACTTTTCTAAAATTTGCATCAACTGCAATGACTACGGATGGCCTTTAGGAAATAAAGTACACTTAGATAATGAACCTTCTCCATTTAGTAATCAGTCATTCAAACATGGACAAAATTGATTCAGTTATCATATATGCTTCAATTTTAAGTAGCTAACAGTGAATGGGCATTGCAACAGGGTGGGTTTTGACAATTGTGACATGTCCATAGAATAGAGCAAAATTCTAGGACTAAAGGTGCAAAAAGGACCCATAAGGCACTTAGCAAAATATTCGAGACACTTGTGACATGGAAATGATCTTCAGAATCAGAACTGAATCATAAAAAATGAAGGCACATCCATGACATACATGAAAATAACATAATTGAAAATTAATGAAAAAGATCAGGGTTGACTGCATACCTCGCCAATATCAGTCCCTACTGCAATACCCTCAGCAATGACTTTTGACAGAGCAAATGCATCTTCAAAACCCATATTAACTCCTTGACCAGCCAAAGGATGAACAGTGTGCGCTGCATCTCCAATTAGAGCAACACGCTTTGATGCATAGTCATTGGCATGCCTCAGAGATAATGGAAATACCATTCTTGTGGATGCCAACTTCACCACTTTTGGAGGAACTTCAAAACTCTCTCTAGCTGATGATGTCGCATCTGCTCTAAGCCAAGAAAATATGTCTCCATTACCCAGTAAGCTTGACTTAGGGTGAGGACCATACCCGTAGTCCAAAGCATGATTCACAGCTTTAATAAAATCATCCTCCTTCATTGAGTTACAATCTGAGGCCTCTTTTGGGCTCATGGTCCAAACAATGTTGCTAAACTTATCACCAATCGGCAAAAGTGCAATTGGACCAGCGGGTAGAAAACGTTGCCATGCACATTGATTTTCTACAGTGTGCTCCACGGTACAAATGATAGCATTCTGTGGATAGTTCCATCCAGTTGTTTTGAATCCTGCTAATTCCCTAACACGTGACTTACCTCCATCAGATCCAACCTGCCAGGATAGTTTTGCAACTTAACACCAATTAAAGTTGTATAGATGACAATTTTACCAATTAGCTTCTACCCATAATATATACTAATTCTAATCCCATTTTTCAAGAAAAGGAGTGATGCAACTTCACTAATATAGAACCATAGAAGTTAAACTTACCACCAACTTTGCATATAGGCTACTGCCATCACTCAGATCCAGCTTTGCTAAATTTCCCTGATTGAGCAATGTTGTTATTGATGATGAGTTGTCCGCCCTAGTGGATGAAGAGCTACGATGTACTGCCATTGAAGTCAATCTCGAAGAGTAAATTGTCTTCTCAAATTCTGTATTCTGAAAAGGTCCCATTACTTCAATTACGAAAGCATGTAGAATTGCTTAAATAAGTTCAAATCACATTACATGAAATGTAGGCAAAATGAATGCAGGGTTCATTTACTAAAAAGCAAAAGGGAAGAAAGCATATATCCTGCTAATTACCTACACAACATACTGGAATCAAGACATGAACATTACAGAATTCTGTCACATTCTACATATGAAATTAAAGAGAATAGAGACAAAGTAAAATTATATGCAGAAAGGCATGATAAAGGTGATATTCTTTAACTATTACAATCTTTTTTGTACCCAAAGATAGTAAGAAACTTATTGAAGTGTACTGCAACAGAAATAAGACGTTTCAACCCTTGAGAAGAAAACTGTATTAACCACTGAAGACATAACAGCTTACAAAAGAGGTAAATGAGACATTATCATAGACATAAGTGCTAAGAAATGCACACATGCAAAGATCTTTTCATCAGCATTGAATAGGCTCCTACATATTAAATACCTATGCAAAGCATGGATCTTCCAAAAGTTGAGGGAATGTTACTCTCTAACCAAAAAATTTCACCCTGCTTTTTTTCCCCTTAACTTTACCAAGACCCGGACATAGAGTTAGCAATTTAAATATTGGTAAAATTGGTTAGAAAGAAGGATAATGTGTACCTTCAACTTTACCAAGACTGAGACAAAGAGTTAGTAATTTAATTAATGGTAAAATGGAAATATATTAGAAGGAAAATGAATATTACTAAGAAAGAAAAGATTACAAATTAGGATGATATAGGCATGAGTGGCATGCTATAGCCTCAAATTATAGAGGTTAGGCGATTTGATTGAGGCACATGTGAGGTCCCTGAGGACTTAATTTATGATCTATTAAATTAGGACGATCATAATGATTAATGAAGTCTCAATTTACAAGATAGTTCCAACATATACAATTTTCAAAATGATCAGTATGGTGAATACCTGCAAGCATGATAGTAGAGCGTAATGAAGCACCTTATTCTCCACCACGCACCTAAATCACAAGTCGGAGTCAGTACATGCCATTAGCAACTAAAATAGGATTACCAAATGATATTCCTTTTTCAGTTTTTTTGTTTGCATACCCCAAAGCCTCTTTGTTTATGTCTCTTGCTTCATATCTAGTGTATCCTAAGCCAGTATAATCCCAAACCTATATAAGACCAGAAAGGTATATGTGAAACAGTTGATAATTTTCTATTCAAAGGTTATATGTCTTGAAATGAAAAGGAAGTGTGGAAATTAGGAGACAGGATAAGCAAACAAAAATACTGCACATAGTTCATCAAAGAGAATATAGTTAATCAGTCCAAAAGCTGAAGAATGATAAGTTGACCTGGGTAACAGTAAGAAGAAAGCAGTAAAATTATATTCCAGACAGAGGAAAAACAGAAAACAAACTCAACAACCTACAAGTTCATGGAAAAGGATATGGGCGGAACATGAGAAATGCAATGCGCCATTGAGAGTGTTGAAGTGCTATGCCTTAGCACCGCATGTTTTCCCTTAATTTTAGCTTACTGCTATTTACATGTTTCATTTACTTGTTCCTTATTTTCAGCTATTGTGGATAGTGCTTAGTTGTTGAATGTTTTAGTGACTGTTTTTTAGCTATTAGTTGCCAACATGGCTAGATTGTGGTAGTTTTCATTTCAGAATTATGTCTATTTAAGCTTGGTTTTCAATTCAATTAAATGCAATCAGATTTTCAGCCATTGTTCCACCATTTTACTCTCTAAATATTTTCCAGCTTTCTTTATTTTGTCCTGCGTATTTCCAACAGAGAGCTAAAGTCTTTCAAAGGAAACAACGTGTATAGAACCCAAAGATGCATTTCAATAGAAAATAGTTTAACCCCATACCTCTATACTTCTCCTAGACTAATGTTCTCAATGAGTCATAAACTAATTATAGATCTTCAACTTTTCAAAGCATTTTAATTCATTATTCTAGATTCTATTCACCAAGCCATTTCAATTTCACATCAACATTGTAAATTGAGAATCAATCATAAAGCCTTGATTATATTGATTAATCTAGTGAAATTCTTTTAATATCCACTATAGAGCCAAAACACCAAAACTTGATACAATGAAAAAAAAAAATCTTCAAAGAGTCAGCACAAAGATACAAATAAAAAAGGCATACCATTAGAGTTCAAAATAACACAAAGCATGTATCACTATTATCTAAATTTCATGGGAAGAAATCCAATCAATAACCAAAACAAATCATGGAAAAGGGAAATTAGCAAGAGTGCAGAGAAAAAAGGAAAAGAATTATCACCTGCATCTTATCAAAAAATGCATGTCGATTCTGGAGAACATATTCCCATGCACCAACATCTACAAATCATACAATCTTCGTTACAGGTACCAAAACATCACAAAAGTGCATGTGCAGGGGAGATAACTAAAAAATTAAATAAAATGAAACCAAAAATAACAAAGTTATCATACTTCATACCTTTGAATAGAGATATGGTTGCAGGAGTAACAGTACTGACCCTTGGGTCTGGGGGGTCTTCTTTCTTAATGATTAGTTTATTCTGTAAAGCAGGATTGCTATCTATGATAGCGACATTCAGCTGCTTCGTCAATGGCATTCTTGCTGTGAAGACGTAATAAAGAAGACAATAGTTAAATAGACAAAACTGATAACAAAATAATTGAAAAGACAAAACTATCAATCCCGCCTTTTTGTTTTGTTAAATCTCCTTTAAGGCACATACCATGGGAGAATTAAGGTCAGGTGCATCCCTAATGAAAATAGAACGTGCAAAACACACGCAGAGAAGTCTTAAGACCTTACAGTTTGAATACATAACAAACTCTTTGGAAATACTCAACAAATTTCCTCTAAATGTGACATTAACCTTATTCCTATGCACAACAAACTTACAGTTAGAAAATCTGTCTTTGGACCTTTTGCTATGCAAAAACATATCACATAAGGGGTGAGCATTGTTTAGGCAATTAGGCCAAGCGTACATGAATTGCACAAACCAAACTTTGGGAGAAGTTGAGGTGACACATGTAAAGCACAATTTTAATTGATGTTGTCAGGAAAATTAGTATACTTCATATTTGGCCAATAGACACAAATCTTGAAGTAAATACAAAACAAAGACCACAATGAAGACAATTAATTTGAACAGGTACCATAACCCAAATGAAAATACAATACAGATATTCATAACTAGGCAGCAAATAGGTTCAAGTGCAACGATGTTATCTTATATAAACTCATACAAACCCAAGATATCAGTTTATCACCTACCCAAGGAACAAGCCAGGGCCATGCCAACCATGCCTCCTCCAACAATAGCAACATCATATAGTTGACCATCATTTTTTAAACTTGGCTTCACCACATGCTCCTACAATGTTAAAGCAAAAAGATAAGATCCAATATTACTTCACTCAATACAAACAGAACTTCATATAACTAAACAATCTACTACTTATAACATCACATTTCGTAACATGGTTGCTACAAGAATGGCATCAACTAACATATAATTACGAAACACAAATGAAGTGCAGCAAACTAATTCGGAGAAGAAGCTAATTAAAACACCTAAAAATGAAATTATGTATCCGTGATCTAGATGGCGAAAAGATAATTTACATTGCTAGGGCAAGCGGGAAGTGAAGAAACATCATTTCCCGGTGCTTGGCTGCTGAAAGCTTTTCGTGGAATTCTCAATGCGTAAGCATGTGCAGCAAGCCTTCTCGCTATAGTCCTGATCTCAGCAGACAATCCATTAGATTGTAGCAACTAGATACAACAAACAATTCTTCGGGAAAAATTCAAGGAAATACAAGATTACAGGAATAATAACAAGGAGAATTTTCTGGGGAAACAAACAGAAATTAGGAAACATGAGTTAACAGGTAGCTAAAACGCGAGTGAACAGGGCGTACCTATTCATTGTGTGTACTGCAGAGCTATAGCAATCGTGTACTGATTATTTCAGAGAGAAGAAGTGGACGTAGGAAGAGAAGACGAAGAAGAAGAAGAAGATTGGGCCTAGAGATATGGGCTCGTGATGGTAAAAGAATGGTCTGGGCCTGAAATGTGTACGTTGGTTTGGGTTGGAGATGACTGTTGTACCAATGAAAATGTTATGTTTATTTTATTAGTACTGTTTTATGAACCATCTTTGGATCTAATAGGAGTAACAGCTAAATACTAGCAATTTCAAAAGTGACAAAAAAACTAAAACCTAGCAGCACAAAAACTGACGAAATTTGAGTTTCTCCATACAAACACGAAATTGAGTAACAGGACATCAATGATCGAATTGCAATGAACATTGCTTGAGGAACAGGTTGTTGACCGTCCAAGAAAAAAGACGGCCCAAGAATAAAGAAAGCAAGTAGTTTTATGTGACTCTAAGTAATCGGAGCTTCAATTAAAGGCGTTCGCGTCGTATGTCCTCTCCATTCTCCTCTCTACGACTAAATAAGTGTCGTGACATTAAAAAAATATTTATACTTGGCGATAGCTACTAGAAAACCTTCAAGTCATCCCGAACGTGATACATATCACTTGTCCACGTCAGTCGAGTCCTAACGTGACAACGACATGTTATTCTCTCTCTTCATGTAATTTGTCAAATATTTTCGCATGTTACAATGTCGCGGTGGCATCAATAGTAAGAGCATCAATTGGCATCAACAACACTTGGGGCACTACAGTATTGGGTCTAGTAATGAGCCTCACCATGCACCACTTCAACTTGCTAGGCTCAACTAATCAACTATTGAGGAATGAGACCAGAGCAAAGAAAAGTTAGTTGGGCTGATGCTCATGGCAAAGACCTTGCCCATATCAACAACTTTACATAAGCCGAAAAGTTAAGCAATTTAGGCGCTTTGAATCCCCTCAGAAGTTAGATTTTCATGCTCTAAGAATGCAAAGACAAATTTTCATCCAGAGAAGTTCAACATCAAACAGTTTACAAGTGAGCAATGAAGAGAAAAACTGAAATAGTTAAAAGACACTCTTCTGCTGTAAAAAATAATGAACCTGCCAATTTCTTCTTCCACCAACCAAAGCATCATAGAAAAATGAAGCGAATCAAGTAATCTTAAATGGTGTAAAATATGAACGAATAACCAAGTAATTGTTCCTAGAACATCAATTAATTGTTTCCCTTTTAACACCCCCACAATGATATACCATATTCCCCCTTATCACAAGAACAACCATTCCCTCCTATACCGACCGCAACAGTCACAAATCATGAATTAATCAAACACTGTCTCCTATGCGCGCGCTATTCTGCTCAACTAAATCTTCTTTTACATCTAATCTTTACTCGTGTCATGGCTTTTCCCCTTCTTAGATTTGCTTTTCTCCTGCATCTTCTTTTTCTTTGCTTCGGTTGTAATCCAAGTATAATCTGTTGGAATCGCAAACGGATCTTGAGCAGTTTCCATCCAACTGCTACAGCCACCATTTGAAGAGCTCGGACGGTTGTAAGGAGCCTTTATCCACTGGAACCAAGATGAACTTGAGGAATGTGCTGCTGATGGACTCTCTCGCCCATCAGCAGTAGGGCTTGTAGGAGGCGTCTTGAACTCATCCAATGGCTGCAATTCTTCAAACTTGGTAAAAGTAACCAAAACCCGGATGGTAGGAACCACAGGAATGGCAACCTGGATGAAACTATTAACGGCTTCTTAGTAAGAATATAAATGTAAAAGTGATAGCAAGGAAAATAAGTCAAAGATTAGCAACTAACATTAACAGGCCTTGTTTTTTCTTCCATTACACTCAGCCCAGCAGGACAAAAAGTGAAACAAAGATGTAACAGCCTTTATTAGTGGCAACAAAATCAGTAATCAACTGTTTTAGTGCTTGCAACAAGGGATGGTTGACAAAGTTGCACCCTTGAACCAAGCAGAAATCATATCAATATTACTAATATAATTAAGATGATGATGCTGAATAAACAAGAACTAATTAGTCACAAGTTGGTTATTCCTAATAAACACCAACAAGACTTGGAAAGTCTAAAAGGAAACTGACACATTTTTTTCTTTTATTTCTCCCAAACAGTTGTAGCACCAGCTACACAAAAGTCTGGCAAGAACCCTAAAGCCAAAACAAAACTTTATTTCACCAGAACAGATTGCTCAGTAAATTGTCACTTGAAGCCCCTAAACATTGGAGTCCCAATTTTTGGCACACTTATGTAGACTATATAGTCCAAGTAAACAAGGACAAGAAGAGTTGAACCTGTTTGCCACCTTTATACCCCTTTTCTTTAACAGAGAATAGGATTTGAACCCATAGGTTTCCAGTTACCACTCTATTATGGTACAAACTTGTCCATGCAACCTGGACACCTGAACCTGTTTTCCAAATTAAGAAACAAAAGAAGAATAAAAAAATCCCGCCTAGTGCCTACTTATCTGATTATTTGAAGGCCACCAGATTTTCCATACGAGGTTCAAATCAATATCTTAAACTAGTCAAGATACTGAACAATAGACCTAGGTTTGAGTAAGCAAAGCATCATATGGGTCTCTAAGGTAAGAAAATAGGAAAACCAAGGTGATCATTAAAAAGTGAAGTGACCCTAAGGAAACCCTCTTGATGTTAGGCAAATTAAGCCTTGTTATTTCTCCACAAAAGTTTCTCTAATATGATTCGGGTCACTGTTCCAGACTCCATGTTAATACCAAGTCTATTCTTTTTCCTCCAAACTAACTCCCAAATCCCTTGTTATTGTCCCAAAGGTTGCTTGACCAAAAAGTTCATTCTTTCATAAGAACTCATTAAAAGGCGTAAGTGTTTACAGCGAAGCTTTTCCTAGTAAGTAGCAAGTAATAAGTATTTAGAATATGTGACTCATAAACATAAGTTGTTAACTGAGCAAGTTCCACAGGTAACCTCCATAATAGGCACACACACTTAGTATATTAGTATATATTTACAGTTTTATATAAACTAGTGTCCAGCAATAGTTGAGATTGGATGTGTGTAGTGAAATTGAAGGATATTGAAGATCCTAGAAGATTGGGCAAATAGGCACAGAAAGTACTTGCAAAAATTATGAAGTAAAGATAAAAATATTGAAACTAAGAGCCTCTAACTATTGGAGCAACATAGAGTAGGGAAAGAAGTTGACTAGTAACAAAACGCAATTCAAGTAATTATAGAACCATAGAAATATGAGTATACATGGGGAGGTAGAAACTTAAAAGGACTCAAGTCGATACCCTAACCAATTAGTCCCCATAACATATGCCTGTCTTCTACAAACTATACAAACCAACTCCTCTTCAAGCTCATATCATTTGCTATACATGAAGCTTGGAATTGCCTTGCACACTTGCAATAAAATGTGTAGTTAGGTTCTTAATTCTTATACCAACCCATGTCTAACTAGCAACCACAACATAATAATACGACAACGTTTTAACCAATTTTAAACACAACAAAATGAGAAGAAATAAGGGTGCCTACAGAATCACTAATTATTGTCACACCAATATGACTTTGGACATTCACTTGTCAAAGTCAAGAAAAGCTTAAATTAGGCATTTTAGTGATGACAGCCAATACCATTTCCTATCATTTTATACACTATGGTAGCATTTGGATTAAAAAAATAAATAAACAAATGTCCGGGAACGGGAATCAAGAATGGGACTGAGATTCTCACTCTTCATGTTTAGATTAGAACCTTTTTGTCATGATAATGGATTTGAATGGGAATCCCATTCCCATTCCAAAGTTTTTAATCCAAACGCTACCTGTAAGCATTTAGAGAAAAGAGGAACAGACTATAATAAATCAGAGCCAACCATCTGATTCAACCCCAATAGGCTTATAGTAGACTCAACAAGCACCCACTGCTCCCTCTACCACAATTAATTAGGATCTTGAAGATCTTTTCTTAACAGGCACCTACTGGTTCTCACCTCAAAAACTTGTGTTAACAGATCCCAGTAACACCCAGCCTAAATTTGAGTGATAAAATTGTTTAAATTGTTCCAGAATGCCATTGAGAGACCATCCTTAAACAAGAAGCACCAACTTACACCCTAATGCAGAACATCCAGCCTCTAATTATTTATCGTAATGTGAATATACTAAAATAATAATAATGCGAGATAATCTAGTAGATTAACTCAAATGAGCAACATACCTTTACTGGAAAGGTTCCCATGGGAAGTTTTGTTGTAAGCAATTCCCTCAAGCGGCGAATGGCCTTAACCTTGTTTGCAAGTATGTCAAGCAAAGGCAGGAGTTCCTCAGTTTGTAGAGGAAAATTCGGTGAGAGCCAGAGAGTAGGCCTCAATCCTTTCTTAAACTCATTCTCACGACCACCTTCCTTGTGCCGGTTAGAATTTCCAGAAGGTGATTTGATGTCCTTTGCTCTCCGGTGCTCATCCCCCCTTGCAACAACTTCCACTGAATATCTCCCCGGTTTGCTCTGACTTCTGGATGGAGAATCCCCGAGTAGGTCACTTACTTTCTCTTCTACACACAGAGAATTTCTAGGTGGAGCTATCCTCTTCTGTGCATCAAATTTGGAATCCCGTTTTCTCCAGCCACCAAACCATCCTTTCTTTTCTTGCTTAGTCTCTCCATTTCTGCAACCATTCAGCTCTTCAATAGGAATATCCCTTTGCTCATAGAAACTATGGCGATGCGCAATAGTTCCATCACCGTTTTCACTGGTCATTTCAGAGGAATCCAATTTCAATGCAACTTCAAGTTGCCTTCTTTCATCCTCTGTTAAAATTCCATCAAGCTCTTCACTCTCTGTTTCATTTCCATTGCAAGACGTTAAGAACTCATCATCTGTCATAGCTCCAGGTACCTTTCGGGATTTGATGCTCACAACCACATTGTGCATGTCATATACCTTAGCCTTCCATGAGCCCACCTTTTCTGTTTTCTCTTGCTGCCTCCATGTCGTTTGAGGCAAAAGCACTGCCTGAGTCACGTCAATCCCAGGCCTAAATATATTAGTCTGAGACATTGCAGCCACTTCTTGCTTAACCTCCTCGTCACTAGCTGGAGCACCAGCACCATCTAAAGCATTCATCACTTCCCTATCCTTGTGTGAGATCATGCACAGTGACCCCGGAGGGACTTTCCCATCCTCAGAGCCTTCACCAAGGAAAAGAACAGTTTGATCTGATCGCTGAATCCTAAAGCCATCAAAACCAGCTAAAGTCATATCTGCCCTCAAATTTGCACCCCTCTTCCAAATTTTGTAGGTATCTGAAGGTGCAATCCTTGAAATGAAAGGGATCACAGAACTCTCAAAGTGGAATGTAATTTCCATGTAAAAGTCCCTCATCCTCCGCATAGTACCTACCAACCGAGGTAATCTTCTACACCATTTTGCCCAAGCCAGCGGCTGGTAATGCCTGACTATAGCCATCGCAATTGCTTCTTCTCTATTGCAAATTGCTTCCTGGAGTGCACTCCAACCCTGCTCATTCTGCAAGCTCCAATCTGCACCGGCAACCATGAGCATTTCAGTAGCAGTTCCATCACCAAGTTTTACAGCCAAGTGAAGGGGAGTGTCGCGATTTGGGACATCGCGTCTGTCAATCACAGCAGCAATCGCATCAGCCTTCTCTTCCTCCGCCAGTGAAGCAGATTCAGTATGTATCTCAGCCGGATTACAAAGCCGAGGAAGACCCGAAAGTATCTTCTTGAGACCAGCATAATCCCTCATGACAATAGCCTTGTGCACAGGGCTATGGGCATATCTTGAAACATCAATACTCGCCATGCCTCGGGAGTACAAACGACAAAAAAAACCCAAGACTCCTACAGTTAAGCACAACAATCACAATTCAGCAAAATTATCACTCCCCAACCCTCCCAGCCCCAAAACGAAAGACCCAGAAATGCCAAACTAGTAAGAATCAAAGGCAGTAATAATTGGTTCACAAAGAATTCAAACCCAGTTGATAATTGCAGAACAAAATTAGCAAAATCACAGCAATCTTTTTCCAGAAGCAGATCAGACCCCTGTCAAATTACACCCAAATGGGACAAGAAATCAAGAAAATGGAAACAGTGAAAACCTACCAGAAACAAAAAGAAAAAGAATCTGGCGTGGGCCCTAATGGCAAAGATCCAATCCAAGAGGCCAAGAAACCTCAGTATCTCACCTTCAAAACACCAATTTCGCTTGAAAAAAGAGAGTCAGCTAGTGAACCCCACAACCGCCACCGCCACCGCCACAACCAACACTACCACCACCTGTTGAAATATAAAAAGGGGAAAATAATCGTTCGATGATTGAAATGATGTGAAACTGAAGGTAACATATAGGGTTGTGGTCAAAACCGATTGGGAGAATTTTACGCAACCAGTAAAGCAACTACCACCAAAGTCCAAGAGCCTAATTAATTGACTAATTAAACTCACAAACAGCCCAAAACGAAGGAGCGAGAGAGATTTGAACCATTGTTGTTGTCGCTCAACACCGGCAGCCGAAGAGGAAGAAGGAGGGGAAATTAGTAAATTATAAATAGATAGATCCTTGCGATCCAATCCAAATCAGACAAACCCAAGAACATGCATGTGGGTGTGTGAAGCAACAACAATAATTTAATTGGGGGAATCTGAGAATCAAGAAAAGAATAGGAACAGCGTACCAAGAGAGAAGCTGTGGTGTGTGGTTGTGGGAAAGGAATAACTGAAAAGGAGAAGAGAATCAAAGAGAAGCGAAGCCCAAGAAGCCTTAGCCTTGTTGCTAAACAAAGGAAGGAACTTTTTTTCTTTTTTGGTTTCTATTACAGTGAAAAACAAAGATTCAGAGAAAGAGGAAAAGGAAAAGGAAAAAACTTTCTTTCTTTTCACCCACAAGTGAAGCAACGTTTGGAATAGCTTCTCAACTGTTCAAATGGCCACTTGAGGTTCACACAAACGTTTAAAAAATGATTAAGGTTAGAAATAGTCTTTGTACTATCTAAAACGTTTGAGTTTAATCTTTGTATTATCAAGTGTTTGGCTTTAGTCCAAAGTTCAGCAAAGTGATTGTTTGTAGTCC
>JAYMSZ010001019.1:0-15919 GCA_036897665.1 Pelargonium citronellum | reverse complement strand
ACATATATATAAAATAATAATAATAAAATACTCTTCAATTATTAAGAACTAAGAAACATCAAGGTTAACTACCAAGGTGAATAGTGCAATTACCTGAATTTTCACATTAACAAACCGCAACCTCTTACCACGCCCAATAATTATAATTGGTAGTGGCCTCACTGAATGAAATTCCTTCAGTTCTGTTTCCTCAGTTAAACAGATCATCTTTCCACATCCATCGTATGTATACTCCACAATCCCTGGAGCATCAGCAACTAACTGTCTAATTGGAGATAAATACACCACTTCTTCTCTCTGCTTGTAAACAGGTTCAGATAGAACTATGCATATGTTTCTACTAATGGGATCATTTGTCGGATTCGCATTTTCCTCCCTTCCAGTCATCGATTTCAAGGATGGCACAAAAAACTCACCCACGGCAAGAAGGAAATCCAGCACCACAAGAACTCGAAGCTGCTGAATTCGAACCACAAATGACTTTGATGACGATCGCCACCTACAGTCCATCAAGAACATTGTCGAATAGGGAGCATCCTCATCCCCAGTTTCAGAACTAGTCCTTTTGAAGCTATCCTCATCTAAAAACACAGAAAACTTTCCTGTTGAAGCTTGCTTGGAAGCATCAGTGGACAACCCAAGCATCAGGCGCATTTCCGGCTTAGTTTCTGGACGAACATCAAGGATGGAAAATTTTGGAATGGTTACATATAAATCTGCTTCGGATGATTTCGTCATTCGGTATGATACCCAAAGATCTTCAAGCTGCAAGAACAAGGCAACGAGCTTGGTAAGGAACGAATCAACATTAGTATTACTGTAGAACTAATACACAACTAGCTAATCTGTACTTACCCTAATGTATACATAAGACAAGGTACATGGACATGTAAAAAGAAAAAATCAAAATAAGAGGAATGTAATTCGAAGCATCTATATAAGGTTAAAGTTGGTAAGAACTCACAGCAATATGTGCCAATTGTGACATCTCATTGTTGCCAGTACACAACTCTAACAAAGCATAGTTGACTTCAACTGCTAGTATAGTAACTGTGCGTGACAGTATTATTTCGCTATTCATATCGACCTTATCAGCCAATAATTGTGTTGTCTCTTTCGACTTTGAGGGGCTACCACGAAAACTTGGGGGAAGCTTTGGCTCTTCACTTAAATTCATGCTTGAACAATCCACAATAACTCTATATTCTTTATCAGACATAATACAATGCAATAAACCAATCTGCACATGTCATTCAAAATAATAACAGAAAATTATAAGATCCGCTTAACAAGATGGTAAAAACTAATTAAAATCTCAGCAGAAGGGGTAAGCTCTTGATCAGAAATCTCAATTCATATTTCGAAAAGCAAAAGTGAACTCCAAAACAAGGTCACTCAGAGATTGACAACAAGACAAGTAGTTACTCCAATAATACATTTCTATAATAATTTGAAACTATAATGCAGTCAAAACTGATATTTAATATCCAAAGTATAAATATTGAGCCATTCTTAGAGTAACCCATATCTGAAACAACACATGGCCTTAAAACAAAAAAGTTTACATCTTTTACACTGTTACTACAATTCCAACAAAGAAATACAAATTAAAATCTCTGGAATCAAGTATATATTTGCCATATATTTCAACCTGCTATCTGAGTAATCTCACTCTTCATTGAGTCTTATCACACAGGAACCCAGGATTTGCCTGTTCTAGACATACTAATTCATTTCACTTTTAAGCAATCTCTTACAGAAAACTTCCTTCGTCTAAAATTGTTTGCATGCCTTAAACTTCGCTGTTCTTCAGAGAATACAAGATATTCTATTACGAAATCTGTTCACACAAAAATTATCAACAGAGTGAAAGTCATCCAGTTTCAGCTTAAACATCACTGTAAACTAAAAGCCTAACCTAATTACAATATAGATCATTTCTCGTGATCATCAGTTCTGTTAAATTTATTTTATTGATAAGAATAAAATGTGATAACTAGTACAAGAGAGATTCACTTATATAGGAGATTAACACTAGAAATAGGAAATAAGTAGACTAGGAAATTAAACTAAATTTTCCTAAATACAATATATTTCCTAATTTCACTAACACTTTCCTAATTTTATAATGTGTATCAGTTAACTGATATAAATCTTATATCAGTTAAACATAAAACTACATAGTTTTGAATAAGTGACTAACCAAAAACTATGTAGTTTTAATTTATACCCAAAACAAACCCTAAAACTCTTGTGTATATATGGTTGCCCACTTGCCCATGCCTTGTCTGATTGTTCGCTGCTCACAACGGCTTGGTGTTCACTTCTTAGATACACAAAAACATGTTCTTAACTTCACAATCTATGATGACATATTGACATGGGTTGGGATGATGGCAGTTGGTAGCAAACAAACCGGATAGGAGATACAGGAAGAAGAAGAAGAAGAAACACATTATAGTGTTTTTTTATTATTATTTTAATTTATAACTTTAACTCAAAACTACGTAGTTTTGGATCACTTACTCAAAACTACGTAGTTTCATATCTAACTGATATAAGACTTACATCAGTTAACTGATACACATTTTACTCATATTTTCTATTTTCACTAACACTTTCCTAATTTTACTAAACTTAGAATTGAATCTTCACAATAATTTAATACTTCAAAGTGAACTCTGGAAATGAAAATCACATTTAAGTGGACCGACCTGGCAAATACATCTAACTGTGCATGCAAAAGCCTGTTAGAAAGGATAGATGATTCCCCAACATCTTTTGATGCACTGTAAAAGGTCAGCTCTGGGCTAATAGCCTGCATCAAAATATCTCAATCAGGAAGGAACCATGGGAAAATATATAATAATGCCAGATAGGAAGTCTCGGACCATTTCTTAAAATGCTTTATACATAGGCACACCATGCTTAAAAGTAAGAAATGCATGTCAACATGCTATTCAGAAACATAGGTATCAATGAAACGGTACATTAACATAAACTACAGCCCAAAACATAATTAGCCAAACAATCTACATAGTTTAGACACACACATACTACAGCCAAGCATAAAGAACAGAAATATATTATAGATTGAAGGTAGAGAAAGTGGTGCGCTCAGAGGTCTTATCTAGTCAAAAGGTTGGGCTTCTCCGTCTTCTCTTGGTCCTTGGATCGCCATTACTCATCCATGGCATCTCATGGTCTTGCTCAATCAAGCATCTCGATTTCTCTCACGGGTGCATTCATGGAATTTTGTCATAGTGAACCTCATTCCCTCTTCCCATCAATTAATTCATTATTATTTTTTTATTATTATTGGTCTTTCTCTATGTGTTTATGGTGGTTTCTTTATTATCTTCTCTAGGGATTTGTATGATGTTTTATTCCCAATGGTTGTGGGTTTGGGACCTTCGGTATTCTCTCTTCTTTCAATGGAGTTTCTATACTTCTCTTGGTGTACTTGTTTTTATTGTTCCTTCTAGGATATTCTAATTAAAAAAGTACTTTTGCTGACCAAATAAAATGCCAACTATTTTTCCAAGCAAAAGTACTTATATCAATAAGTGTTTTTCAAAAGAAGGAAAAACAAGCTTAAGTACATACACGAAGGATAGAGAGAGAAGGAAAAAGAAAAAAAGGAAGAAAATTAACATTGAGAGCCTAAAAACCTGCCTACCACTGAGGATGCTACAAAATCTTTGCAACAACATCTGAATTAAATAGAGAGCAGACCAAAAATGTATCTGAATATCTTACCTAAAATCATCTAAGTCAACCAAAAGAGGATAAAAGAAATAAACTGAGGGTTGATTAAGAAAGACTAGATCAAGCAATAATTCACCTGCAGCTCAATAATGAACTCCGTGGATTTGTTAGCAACAGTAGTTTGAGTTGAAACATCATTGACACTTTCTCTCGATGAGTTCAGATGAGAGTCATTGTCGTCATCCTTGAAATAGACCTGGTCATCTACAGAAGCTGAATAGCTACTGTTGGTTCCCAGCGAAATGCATGAATCCAAAAACTGCCCATTCTATACCAACAAATTTGAAAGAAACAGTTTACCTTTAGGAAAAATATTACTTAGAACAGTACACTGGAGGCGGTCACACAAATAAGCAAGTGGGTAAATAAAAAGTGATACCTTGATAGTAACATTTTTGAATTGCAATCTTTTCCCATTTCCCACAAATATTATAGCTTCTGCACTCGGTCCAGAGAGATTGAATCCTTGTCTATCTTTAAAAGACAATGTTCCACCTTCACCGTCATAAACAAAGTCATGAAATCTTTCATCATCAACAATTAAAGGTTTCTTGGGAGAGAGTGAAATCTCAGACGAGGGTGGAGAGTAAGTTGACTGATCTAGAATAATTGCATCAATCATACATGAAGAGTTTATGTCTTCTTCATTTGAGAGCATAGTGCCAACTGTTGGCACAAAAAACTCAACAACAGCCAATAGAAAATCAAGTGCAACAAGCAACTGTGGTCTTTGGATAGAGAGAGAAATAAATGTCGACAACTGACTGAACTTTGCATCGAGAATGAGCATAGTAAGAAATGATTTTGCATCATTTTCTTTAATAACCATTGCATCAACGTTGCCCTTATTTCCATCATCAGTTACAGAATGTAGAGGACTATAACCTATGTTCTCAGGCTTTCCTATTGCCAGCCTAAACTCTTGTTCAGTTCCCTCACGATCATCAATTACAGAGAAACCCTTGAGTGTTGCTGAGAGAAAACCTCCCCCCAAATTGTCAGACTTGTAGAGAATCCATGCACCACTAGCCTACAAACCAATGCAATAAGATTAATAAAAAAATATACTAAATATCCTGCCATGAGAAAACAATCATGCTGCTGGAATGTGTTGACTTTCCATGGTCAGTTATGGATGTGATAGTGGATTAAACTATGATATTATGATAATTAGTAGAGTGATTCGTGCGATTTGTTTTACCATGTTTATCTCCTACACCCATCATAAATACGGGTTCATTGTACTCAACACATTAAGTTAGTTAGCACATATTAAGCCATTTGGTCATCTGAGGTGTGGAGGACCAAACTACGCTAAATCTTATGTATTAATTCTCATCACTTCATAATCCATCTCCCAAATGTCATCTGTCTTATGAATTTCAACATCGTAAGTTCGTAACCTAAGAGCTCCCTTAACGTGCAGCAGGCCTGCTCTGCATGTGGACCAACAATTTCACAGGAAGGCAACACAAACAGGTCACATAGATTCAAACCAAAGCAGCTTTGATACCATGTAAAACTTAACCGACCTAAAAGGTTAAGCTGTTAAGTGGAGAACTCAACAAGTATCTCAAGCGGTCTCAAACTTCAAGTTGGGAAACTTCAACGCATACAATACTACAATCAGATTGAAACAATCAACAAGGATAGATATTTAGAACTGAATGTCTCAGGCCGACTTTAAAAATGCAATTAACTTAAATTAGAACACCTGGCACAAAAGCTGTGCTCTACTGCTCTAATCAACCAAGATCCCAAAGTGAAGCTTACACATGGTTTTATGCAAATGTAATGGCAATCAGTGTTGAGAGCTACCAGAGTAACTTTCATTGTGACCTAATATGGAATTTTAAATAAATAAAAAGTTATTTACTCTGTGTGTACAGGGCATTAAGATTTAAGAGTCCACAGAAATAGATCAATGTCAAATTATATGAAGATAATGGGTGACGGAACAGCAGAGTAAACTTTTTATCAAGATCAATTTTTGTTATTTGAATTGCCTGTTAACTACACTCAAGCCCTCACCCGCAAGCAGTTCATTTCCCATCATTGGATTTTACTTATTTCTATCATATGAAAAGTTAGTAATCATTAATTAAACGTTGAGAGAACGAATTTTAAGCCAACGTCATATTCAGCTACTGCCATAGTACATATTTCTGAATAGATTGCATGTAAAGAAGATTCAGCAGATCAAAAGAAAGAAAAAGTTTCATCACGAAGGTTTCAAGACTCAAAATCAACACAAGAAAGGATTAAGATACCTGTACAGTGGCCAGAGATGCGTCTCTGGCTAGCCCTGTATGTAAGCACAACTCAACTAGATTAATTATAACAGACACTTTCAATGCAATCCAGGTTCCCTCATTTGGAATTTCGGATTCAACATCAACTGAATCCTGTGGAGCAACAGATTCGATCACATCAACAGGAGATGCAACAGAAACATGGTTCAGCAGAGGAACAGTATGAGGAGTCTCAGAAAAGTTAGACAAAGCACATTCACTAATTATCTGGTACTCCTTGTTTGACAGAACTGCTTTCAATTCATCTATCTGTAGAAGCAAAACATCAATGTTTGTGTAACTCTCTACATTCATAACTATAGTGACTGAAAAATGGAAATACCACTTTTAAAGAAACTGATGCATGAGACACCACCGTAACGAAGTGCAATGCAATACCTGGATTGCAGCTTCTGTAGTTGGTATTTTATGCAACAAGTCACGGAGTGACCTTCGAATAACAACAGACACCCCCTTCACATCTTGAATTATGCTTTCACCCATTTCTTTTCCACAGCCAACATTCAAATTGATGTCCTCAACCTACATCCAATAACAAAGACAATTGACACGCCAACGGTCGAGCTGAGATCAATGCTCTAAAAGTGGTTCACGATGACAAGACAATAACATTTATTGGCCTCAAAGTAATCAATACTTTGAACAACTAAAGCCTCATGCAAAATTTAATATGTTATCTTTAGATTACTTTTATTACATGAATTCAATAAAATCAGGCCAAGGGTGACCCTTTTTTTCTCAAGTCTAACAATACCATAAAACCACAATAGCAAAGCCCATTCTCATAGAAAGCTCACCAGAATTGTTAGTACTTCCATATGGACAGCATTGATCTCACTTTTACTTCCATAAAACCACTGAAAGGTGTTCTGAACAGTTATATGAACAACATCAAGCTTCAAATAGCTGTCATTCCAATAACTCAAACAATCAGATTTCATTATCCCATAGAAAGAAACAGAAAGGAAGAATTAAAAGAAGAAACCACTTATGAATACAAATGACATCATGCACTTACTCTAGACTATCTGTTCTTCGAGGCATTAATATTATAGGCTTCCTGAGTGTAAGATCCAATTTTACAGCAGGTGATCCTTCAATTTCACTAGTGGTAAACCACTTCTCAGAATTTGTCACCTGATCTTTTATCTTGACAAGACCCTTTGAATTCTTGGGAACAATACCCATAAAGTAACTGACTATCTACATACCAAAATTCGAAACATGAGAAAGCTAAATGAACTACAGAAGTAAAAACACAAATTAAAACCAGGTTACCTCCTCAACAAAGCGGTTTAAATACACAACGCGTACTTCTGAAAGCTGACCAAAAAGGCTATACTCATAACCTTTATAATCTTCGTCATCAGCACTAAAAGAAGAAAAAACCAACTGCATAACCATGCATAAACCGTTAATCAAAATCAATAATAGATAAATGAAATACGCAAACAAATAACAAAAACAATATGTTCAAGTCCATGGATGTGAAATGATCACAGAAAAAGTTCTTAAGAATAGTAAATTTTATCACTGTTGTATATGAAGTCTTTTGCATCTCTTGATATTTCAGTAAACATGTTGTTCCCCCAAAATTTATTGCTATATTTGAATTTTCCCATACATCAGGAAACTATATTAACTATTCAAAGACCGATAGCCAGAACCCTGGTTGACGAATCCATTTCTTGCACTTCCTACACTCAATAAATACACAATAACACTGACATAAATAGACTCGAGGGTTGAGATTTTCCAAACAAATTTGGCTTCCAAAATTAGCATTAATTTGATATTTGGAGAAAAAATGTAGTGACACGTAGTAAACAGAACAACAGAGAAAAAAGTAATTCAACCCCATAATAACAGCATTATATATTCTTAACACTAATAAGCGAGCAAAGTAAACAAAAGTTTTAATAGACCCTCATTCAGATGGAACAACTAACGAACTAAAGCAACAGTACCTCAATAAATGAACTGCCTCCAGGATTTCTCATATCACAGAACCAGAAATATAGGTGGCTGCTAGGAAGACTGTCGTCACTTATTCTCAGATTTCCTAATGCTGCCTTTATGCTGAAAGAGGATGGGAACACCTGACAGAGAGACAAAGAGGAATCAAAAGCAATTAAGAGGTTACATTCAAGAAAATGTGAAGATGCAATTCTGAGTTTAGTAGAATTAAGAAATATATTGTAGTTAGGAAAGTTTAGTTTAATTTTATAGTCTAGTTTGTTTTCTATTTCTAGTCTAAATCTTCTATATAAATGAGTCTCTCTTGTACTTGTTAAGACGATTCATTCACAATAATAACAAACTTCACATGGTATTAGAGTCTTTGATTCTATTATGTTTTTCCTCTAATCCTCCCTACACATGGTATACTTGCATGTGAAGGGAAAATCTAATACAGAAACCCTAGCATCTTCTCATTCTTTTCTTCTTCTTTTATTTTGAGCAACTTTTATACCAACAAGAAATCTAATTTCCAAGATTTGGCTCTAGCAATTGAAGATGACATTCAACTTTGTGACGTCAGCAAGTCAATGCCGCCTCTTCTAAGAAACAGTCTTGTCTTTAGGAAAAACTATACAAGTAATCATTGAGCCTCTCATACGACCATACTGCTACCAAAACATAATCCCCGAGACACTAACACACAATATAAAAGTGGACCCTGGACCTCTCATCTAACCATACTACTACCAAAATATAGTCCCCGAGTCATGAGGATACACGAGAAATAATCCCGCAAGCTCTCATTTGATTATACTACTATCAAAACATAGTCCCTAGTCATGAGGACAGACTAAAAAATTGTACCTGAGCCTCCCATCTAACCAAAATGTGATTATATGTTTAAAAGAATTAGGATGTATAACGTAATTCGGAAAATTTAGAATAATTTTGTACTCTAGTTTGTCTGAAGGGGTCTCCCTTCTACTTTGTAACACAATTCATTCACAATAATAACAAACTTCACAAGAGAGAGAGAGAGAGCACATATTGCATTAGTAAAGGTGAAAAAAATAGCTGAAGCACACCTTGATATCTGTAAGTAAATTGTCCTGAGATAAAGTAGCAAGTTTAGAATCATCTTCATTCATCAATAAAATTTGGGCACGGGCCATTTTTAGTGTTAAATTGAAAATGACTCTAGACTTCCCCTTTCCGAGAAGACCTTTAACAACAGGCTCCTCACTGGTTGTTAAATGTTGATCATCGACATCACCAGAGATATCATTTATCGCAGCAACAGCCGAGGAGTCATCACTGAAAGCCACATGGCTATCATCCTCAATGTTAATAGCATTCACAAATTCCAAAATGGCAAGAATTGTTGGTCTTCGACAGAAAAACGATAACGTAGCAAGGCTCACAGCAATCTGAGACAAAAGTTTGTTGACAAAATTAATTGGGTAGAAGAGTCAATGAAAATTAAAGACACACAAAGCTACCCACCTTCTTATCAACATTATTATATTGAGGAGAATTCTGATTATAGATAACTATTTGAGCTTTCACAAAGCTATCCAGCGTAGTAGTTAGTTCAGTGTCTTCTTCCCTACACTGAAGGGCATCTCCAGGGAGTAAACCAGCAATTCGAGTAAAACTAGGGGTCTTTAAGAGAAAAAACTCAACCAGATCCTCTGGTGCCTCATAGAACTTATCATCTCCTTCAGTTGTAGAGGCCATATCATTGCCATCAAAACACTGATTTCCAGCATCATCAGCGCTCCCAATGAATGACCTTGCCAGGTAACAAGGTCCTGACACTCTATGGCAGCAAACTAGATCTTCAACCTCCAATGATTTCAAAACAGTACCAATGAACATGTCATTTGCTCTGATTGAAAGCTCGACCTATTAAGACAATAGATTCTCAGGATAACCTCAAAGCATGAATAGGCAAACATAAAATGTAATATCACTGTACCTGGCCTCCTATTGCTCGAAATTCAAATAAACGACTCTCTTCAGCTAGAAGCACCTTTGTGAGACTATGGTCATGCTAGATAAAAGCAACACATCAGTCAGACTTCTAAGCTATTGCATTGCAAGGAATTTGATGATAGATGAATAATTTAGGCATACCAGATTATTATAACTGAAACAGATCTTTAATTCATCAAGAACACCAGTCAGAAATACATTCTCCGTTCTTCGCAAGTTATTAATATCATGACTGTCACTCAATTCTGTTTCTGAGTCAGATGAAGTTTCGGATAGACCAGTGAGAGGAGCAGAAACCTGCAGCAAAATCCACACGAGAGACCTATATGAAATTATTGCGGAATTGCTAAGCCAAGATAAAATATAGAGATTTAAAAAAGAAAAAAAAAATTAAAGAGTTGAGGTTCAATGTTCAATATTAAGTTAATATTGCAGCATGCTCAAGATTTTAGCCATTTAAGATTAATTCCCTAGTCATGTAATAATATGAAACTCTGAAGCAGTACTCTGTCTTTATACAACAATTAGAATTAAAATGTCACGAATTGCCATCTACACAAGAATTCTTCCATTGGAATTCTAGATAACTCCTAACAATAAAATACTGATGAGAATTGATGTTGCCACAGAAAGGACCAGAAAGCATCTTGAAGCTAACAAACTTAACACCAACTGCCAAGCTATTATTTTCATCAACTTTGTTGAAGTGAAAAGTCCTAGAGAGCAAGATGACCAGAATAAAGTACAGCAACTGTTAAAAACCAGTAAGCAGACAGTAGAAACCCAGAAAATATATTTTTTTGATGATCTGAATCAAGTGAGGCCCTACCGATGCACGATAAATCGCTCCCTGCAACCGCCTTCGCCAAGTTTTGCTTGAATCATCAGAGTCACCTCGTACTATTAATGCATTTGCATCTTCCACAATCTACATACCAAGGAAATTGATAATGGTTTGGTACTAAAAAAAAACAATTCAAATATGAATGACAATGTAACTAAATTATGTATCATTGCAAAGATGAGAGACAACCTTGCTATTAGGTCGTGCAACATCAGAAATGGCCAATACATTTTCCACACCGCCAGCAAACTCGGGTGGAACCTGATATATGTGTTTTCCTGTTAACCTATAATAAGCAGATTGGTATATACTTTGTATCAGCCTATATGAATGAGAAGAATACATGCCTATTACATAATAAAGAAATTACGGTTAAGTAGGGAAGAATAGCAAATAAGAGAAAAATGAATACATAAATTACAAAACACTTGAAGTAGTACATAGCACATTTTGAAGAAAGTAACCTTCTTGACGCAACTTAAGATTTCACGATGCACTTAAAATTTTATAAGTCTGAAAAAAGCTAAGGCATTCTATGTCAGACTCACGAGAAAGCATGTATGAGTTATGAGCATCTTCTCATCTACTTTAATTTTATTATTGTTATCATGCTGCCAGACCCCACAATTGTGGGAGTCCCCTGCACTGGGGCACCCTTTTATTCTAATCAAGCTGCCCATTTCAGGAGATGAGTCTCACAGAACTGGTTATATGTAGAAGCTTCCCAACAGATATAGTCATACACGTTTGATATTGTTAAACTTGACTCCAACCTAAGAGTTTAAGTTGATAAGTGGAGGGCCCAACCTAAGAGTTTAAGTTGATGAGTAGTATGAAATAGTAATATTGTGAAGTTTAAGTTTCACTTTTCTGTTTTAGTGATACCATGAAACATAGCAATAAATGCCCAGAACAATAAGCTCATACGCTTGAATCTAATTGTTTTCATCCTTACTTGAGCCCCGATTCTCAACTTTGAAGACTGAATCTCTAAACTATTATTACATTTATGTTTATTGCTTTAGATTTTCTCCAGTTTGGTAAGTATTTTAATGAGCTTTAGAATATTTTTTAGAAGTTATCATGCCAAATGCCAATAATAAGTTTGATATGTGTGCTTTGGTATCCAAACCTGAGATACTGCTTATAAGACTTAGCGCCAGGATTTTCAAGTATGTAGAGAAAGGGCCCAACCAAGCATAAGTATCTTTGCTGCCACACAGCTTCTCTATTGCCAACCCCCTGTTAAATAAAATAAAAGGTAGAATGTCAAGCTATGCCAATAAGAGAGAGAGAGAGAGAGAGAGAGAGAGAGAGCAACCTTCCAACTTAGCAGAGACAACCAGCCCTCAAAGTCAGCTTGATTCCAGGGATGACGTGAATTTGAGCTCTCAGTATCCTCCTGAAAGATTTTTGCTACCTGCATCAACCTGTGATACCTAGCTGGAGAAAAGTGAAAACCTAATGATGGAAGCCGAACAGAGATTCTTGTCGAAGGGTAGGACGGATTCTCTAATCGAATCTGCGCATGATGACAAAATAATATTAATTGTAGCAACTCAAGCTACTAAAACAAGAACACTTGAATGCTCACACCCCAACACACACATGGAATGATAAGTATATGGTACAGTTTAAGGGGAAATGCCAAAGGATGTTACCTGTTGAAGCTTCAAGATTATGCCACACTTATCAATAACAGGCAAGAAACTAACACCGTTTAGACGAGAAGAACCAAGAGACTTATCCAATGAAGGTTGGCTCCAGTGATAGTCACCGTCAACCATAAAAGCAGATATATCACTCAAAACCAAATCAAACTGCAAATACATATCCAGTTCCTTTGATGATTCTTGTACATTGTCATCCTGTGCATTTAAAAATCTCCAGATAAATTGTAGATAAAAACAAATTCATAGTGCAATCAATAGGAACTAATTCACTACATTAACCTGTGATCGAATAACCAAGTTTCCCAAGTCAAGCAGAAGTTTTGTTGAATGGGTGTTATCTGGACGAAAATCAGTAGGAATTGTAACCTTAGGAGCGGCAATATCCAAGTCCAGCAGGAACCTACCAACAAATTAAAATCACATAAAAAATTACGAAGAAAATCAAATTAAATAAACTTTTTCATACAACCAATAAAAATGCCACTATACTGATGTAGCACAAAAAGACAAATTGTTTGCGAAGATAACATGGTTCGTCAAAAGAAACTCTCTCTCTCTCCCTCCTTATATTGATGTTAATGATCTGAATTACACTGAACATTCTTAATTACAATATATTTCATAATTAGACTAACGTCTTTTCTAGTTCTATTGCAATTTAGAATAGCACATTCAAACTCCCACTCAAGCTAGAGCATGTAAATTAAATCAACATGAGAGCTCAGATTTTCTCTTCTTTTTTAGGACTTATGGTAGCATGAATTGGTTGTTGGACTTGATCTCAATGACAAAACTAAGCCATGTCTATTTCAAGGACATGCATATTTATAGTTAAAAAAAAATCTCATCTCACTGTAAGTGTAGAAAACAATAAACAAACATATCAAGGAATACTAAGAGTATTGAACCAAACGGAGGACCAAAGTAACCACAGTTTTTCAACATATCAATGATCTTCCCAAAGTAACCACAGTTCTTCAAAATATCAATGATCTTCCCAAATCAATCATCTTGCAGTTCCAGGATGCCTAATATCTATCGAAACTGACTTGACTCCAACCCAAAAGCTTAAGCTAATAGGTGGAGGGCCCAACTTGTATATCAAGTGGCAATAAACTTCACATTCTTTCGATGTAGGATACATTGATACTCTCCCTCACGTGCAGGCCGGATAACACGACAAACCTTGCACGTGAACTAAGAAGGGAGACAACAATGATGGGTCACTAGGCCCAAACCAAACCAGCTCTGATACCATGTTAAACTTGACTCCAACCTAAAAACTTAAGCTTTGGGGTTAGAGTTAAGTTTAACAAAATGGAAGTATACTCATCAAAACAACCACAGCCCCACTAAAAGCGGTACTAAGGAATCCATTGCAGAGATGTCTGTTATTATTGACCAAAAAAATATAAAAAGACATAAACAATAATTTTCTGAACTACAACCATAATCAGTACAAGAAATTCAAAACTAAGGGTAAAACCTGGTATGATCTTTCAAAGCTTGGTTCACTTGTTGCTGAGCAGTACGCTTGACACCATCAATTGTCATCTGGATTTAATTAAAGACAACCAGCATAGAATCTCCATTAAATTAAGCAAGCCAGAAAAAGTGCTAAGAAAAAGAATGCAAGACACCCCTCACACCCTCAAAAGGGCTCAAGTCAAACTCATGATCATCACATGGAACAATGTCAAAAAATAACCTCCAAGGTTCCAACACACATTTCTTTATTTAAAATAATACCAAAATTAATTAACTATAGCAAGTACACGAATTACGAAACTAGAAGCACAGTAGTTACCATTTTTCAATTCCTATGCAACACTAAATGTTACTCTTTTCCTGGCATTATGTTTGTGTATTCAACATCCACGTGTCTGTTGGATGCTCTGACCAAACCCTAAGAATATCAATCCCTGCTTTCCTATTACATGTTCTTTTAATGTCCATAAGAATCATTAAACTCTTTCTTTAATTTTTGTCACCTAATACTTCCTGGAGTTCATGTTTGGCGTATACTTCGCATTAGTTCCATAATTCCAAACTATCACATGCAATACATAGTTTTAGAATTTTAACTGTCAAAATGCAGTAATCCAGCGAACTCAGATAGCACTGGAAACTGAACAATACATTTCAGCAATATTCTAAGTACGGGAACAATGTAGAGACATGCCTGCACAGCGGCTGCAGTTTCCAATGCTATGGTCTGACTAACAGCAGCATCACTTTCAAAAAAGTTGATAATTTGATCAACGGAATCCTTCAGATACTGGACAAAGATATACAATCAGTAAAAGCACACAAATTCAAGAAATTTGCAAGTTAAAATAAAGGTACTAGACACATACAGTCATGTAACAAGGAGAAGCTTTAGCCGCCAAACTCCAATCGACCTTGGCATCAAATGGCTTATAACAGAAGACACCAACTAAAGAATCATATGCAGTTGCACTCTGCATGAAGATCAGATCAGCCTTAGGGCTCTACAAGTAATTATTTACAACAAAGTAACTGAATTCTTAGGAAGAAACAATTCCATATACTATATACCTCCGCAAGCAGGCCATCTGGTGATGATAGCCGATATGAACCCAGTTTCATGTCAAAAACTTTAGTCTCTGGATACAGCTTTACAGAGCAATCAAGGTATTCACAGGATAATTCAGCAAGACAAATCTGTGCCCCATCAGTGAGTTTGGAAGCATTATGTTTCATGTGAATCTCCAAGGAAGTATGAAGAGAATCAGCCTTGTCACTACTTATTGGTGACTGCTCATCTTCTTCCTTGTAACCGATTATCTTATTTAATTGTTCCCAGTCTTCCTCTTTGAAATGAAATGGTTCGTTTTCATCCTTGAGGGAATTACTGTTCCTGAAAGAGTAAATACAAATAAATATATATGTAAAGCATAAGTGGATGAAAATATTTAGTTGAGTATAAAGAGAAACCCTCTCAAGGTAAGATTGTTTACCGTCCAAATGACCACCATGGTTTCTTAGAGTTCTGTTTCTTGAAGTGGAGGTCTGATTCCACTGATTTTTCCACAAACTTGTGAGCCAACATCCTGAAGAACACCAAGTTATTGTGAAACTACTAAATTGAAAAGGGATGGCAAAAACATTCCTTGAGCATCCCTACATATACACACATGTACGGACAAAGGGTTGGTTCGTGGAACCAAGTATACATGAATATTTTCTATATAGTTCTTCAACTTCCAAAACAAAAAGAAAAAAAAAATAAATCTTTCAACTTTCTAGAACAAATCTGTGTGAGGAGAAAGAGCACAGAAACCGGAGGCCACAAAATAAATTGACTTAGATTGACACATTTGAACTTGTTGAAGTATCCCACT